>JAJIBD010012255.1:0-47630 GCA_021461705.1 Cryptotis parvus
AAATTTGCTCAACAAGTGGAACTTGCCACCCTCAAACATTTACTATCCCATATATCTGGCCTATGTAATGTAGTGAGTGATTCTGCATATGTAGTTGGGTTATTTTCTGAAATTGTCACTGCTTCGTTAAATGCTCATAATCCCATAATTCAGGAGCTACTCCAGAAACTGCAAGATCTCCTCCGAAAAAGAACTTTCCCTACATATATTTCATATATCCAGTCATGCTCTAGCCTCCCTAGGTCAATGGTTCGAGGAAATGCATCAGTCAATCTCTTGGCAGAATCTATATTAAAATCAGATGAGGAGAGCACCAACCTCTATATACAAATGCCCGCAGCCTTCATGCATGCCATGGCATTCCCATGGAGACAAGCTAGGCAAATGGTCCATAATTGTCCTGTCTGTGCTCCTTTACATGGTACATCCCATGTGGCTGGAGCTAATCTTAGAGGTTTACAGACAAACAAGTTATGGTAGTGAATGTTACACATACTAACTTATTTCCAAACAAACCCTTCTTTCATGTGGTCATTGATACATATTCTCAGTTCATATGGGCTATTCCTATGACTTCTGAAAGATCCAAATCTGTTTGTTCATTTTTATTTCAGTAGTTTTCTGCCATGGGTATTCCTCATACCATAAAAACAGATAATGGTCCTGCTTACTTTTTGCAAGGAATGGCAGATCAAACAAATTACAGGAATTCTATATAACCCCAAGGACAAGGTATTGTTGAACGTGCTCATAGAACTCTCAAAACTCAGTTATTAAAACAATGGAAATCAAGTATGTCTCCAGTGGATTCTTTGTCTTTAACATTATTCACCTTAAATTTCTTAAATTTACCTCAGGGCAAGACATACACAACTGCTGAATGACATTTTCAAGAAGATATACAGGCTCAGAAACCAATCAATTCTCCTATCTGGATGAAAATTGATCATAAATGGGTAACTGGTAATCTCCCTTCACTTGATCACTTGATCACTTGAATCCCGTTATTCATCGATTTGCTCGAGCGGGCGCCAGTAACATTTCCATTGGACCCTATCACGTGCCAATGTAGCCCAATGGCATCTGGTTGTTTCAGGAATATGAAGAGCCTCAAACCGTTCCTTCAGCGTCTTAACAAGGAAGTCTGACCATCTTGTAGGTGGGCGGCCACGTGATCTTTTGATATCCCGTGGGATCCAGTCGGTAACAGCTCTAGTCCAGCGGTTGTCACCAAATCGCATTACATGGCCAGCCCATCTGATTTTAGATGCCTTGGCAAACGAGACAGCGTCCCTGATTCTGGAATAGCGACGGAGGTCAGAACTCCGGATTCCTTCACTTACTTGAGTGAGGCGTGATATTCCAAGCATAGCTCTTTCGATTCCTCTCTGGGAGACCCGAATAGCATTCTCATCCTGCTTTCGTAGGGCCCAGGTCTCTGAGGCGTATGTTAATGCAGGGAGAACGGTGGAGTCGAAGAGATGTGCCCGGAGCCGGAGGTTCTTTGTCCTTTTTAGCTATTTCTTCAATGCCTTTGAAGGCATTCCATGCCGCCTCTCTTCCTCCTGCGCAGCTCAGGTTTTAGGTCGTTCATCATGTTGACTTCTCGACCTAGGTACACATAACTGCTGCATTCAGAGATGTTTGTTCCATTGAGAGTGAATGGGGCCTCAGGAACTAGTTCATTTCTCATGAACATAGTTTTCTTCAGATTCAGCTGTAGACCTACCTTTCCACATTCTCGGTCAAAGTCAGCCAGCATTTGTGCCGCTTGGCTAATGTTTGGTGTTATTAGAACGATGTCATCAGCGAAGCGGAGGTGGTGTAGTTGCCGACCATCTATCTTCACTCCCATTCCTTCCCATTCTAATTGTCTCATGATGTTCTCGAGGGTGGCACTGAACAGTTTTGGTGAGATGGTATCACCCCTGTCGAACCCCTCTTTTGACATCAATGATCACTTCTTTGTAGAATGGTGAGATCCTCGTGGTGAATCCGTAATACAGCTCACGAAAGATCTTGATGTATTGGGTTTGAACACCCTGTTTGACTAGGGGCTTCGATGACTGCTTCAGTCTCCACAGAATCAAAGGCTTTCTGTAAATCAATGAACGTGAGACAGAGTGGCATCTTGTACTCCCTACAAACCTCAATGAGCTTGGTTACTATGTGGATATGGTCGATTGTGCTGAATCCTTTCCGGAAACCTGCTTGCTCGCATGGTTGTCCTTCATCTAGTGTTCTGCTAATCCTGTTCAGGATGACTCGTGTAAACAGCTTATAGATGGCAGACAACAGGCAGATGGGGCGATAGTTACCAATGTCGTGAATGTCTCCCTTCTTGAACAGTAGAACTGTCCTGCTGGTTTTCCATTGGGAGGGCACCTTGCATTCGGACAGGTAGCGTGTGAAGAGCTGAGCTAGTGTATTGATGAGTACCGACGGCAGATTTTTCAGGTGTTCGGGTCTGACTTTGTCTGGGCCTGGTGCTGTTCCCTTCTTTACTGACGAGATGGCATGTCGGATTTCAGAAGGGAGAACGTTGGGAATGACATATCCATCCTGTGGAATTTGGTATGTGGGCAGGTGGATGTGGCTATCAAAGAGATTTGAGTAGAAGTCCTGGATAATCTTCTCCATTGCCTTTCTGGAAGATGTGATCGATCCATCAGGGCGTCGGAGGGCAGTCATCTTGGTCTTATAGTTGGCGAAGGACAGGCGGGCAGTGCGAATACTTTTCCCGGCTTCTGCTGCATCTTCCAGTATTTCTGCTCTTCTGTCTTTGAGGTCTGCTTTTATCACTTCTCTGCACTGTTTAGCAAGCTTGGACGTTAGCATTTGGTCTCCTGAGGCTCGCGCCTTGCCACGTTGGCGAATGAGCTCAAGAGTTTCTGAAGACAAGCGTCCTTTTGTGTCTTTCTCTCTCTCGGCATTCTTTGCACAATCATGGAGGTGCTGAACCAGTTGGTTGTATTCTTCATCGATGTCATCAATGATGGTATCTTCCCATGTTGCCGCAATGGTGCCAAAGAGTTCCCAGTTGGTGGTCGTTCTGGGAGTTCTCTTCTTAAACATTGCAGCCTTTTCTCCCCGTTGCGGGAAGTAGAATTTTGCCCCAAGGGAGACGGTGGTCTGATCCTGTCTGGAATTTGGGGACGACAGCAACATCAGTCAGACAAAACCGTCGATTGAAGATGATGTGGTCAATTTCATTGTGGAACTGTCCGCCAGGAGATTCCCATGTCCAACGTTTCGCTTCAGCCTTCTGAAACTGTGAGTTCCCATGAATAGTCTTGGTGGACATGATGAACTCAGATAGTCTCTCACCCTGTTCGTTCCATTCTAGGCCATGGGTCCCGATGTGGAGTTCTTCAGCTGATCTTCTCGGTCCTATCTTGGCATTAAAATCACCGACTATGATCTTATAGAAGGTGTGATCTTTTTATAGAACTCCTCCAATTCCATGTAGAATTTCTCAATTTCATCTTCTTTGTATGTGGATGTTGGTGCATAGACAATGAAGATAGAAATTGCTGGCAGAGGGCCACATCTCCTCAAGTGTAATTGTCCTATTCGGTCAGGAAAATGTTTATTTTCCTGACCCAGAAAGACCCCTTAATATGGCAGCAGCAAGAAAGGCAAACAAGCAGTGCCTGATAAAATTTCACGGCTGTCCTAGGCTGCCAAACGAAGAAGGACTAAAATGACTGTCTGTACTTTCAATGCACGTACGCTAGCATCGGAAGCATATATTGAGGATCTGATGCTGCAAGCGCAAAAGATCAAGTACGACATCTTGGTCTGACTGAGACGAGGAGGCGTCAGTCCCATCATGCTGTATTTGACACCAGAGAAGAATTGTTCCTTGGAACATGTGATGAAAGAGGCGCCGGTGGCGTTGGTGTCCTTGTCAACACGAACATGGCTGTCAACATTGATTCATTTGAATGCCTAACAAACCGAATAGGTAATCTCCTTATCTGAGGAAAAGGATATGCTTATGTTTCAACAGATAGCTACCCTGCCAAGAACAGTTGGGTCCTGTTGGAGGACAGGTTTAGCTATTCTGGGAGTTTTGTTGTTTTGCCCACTCCCAGCTTAATCTACTTAAGTCAAGTTTCATTCTAATGAGACTTTTCTTCTATGTAAACACTGCTAGAGAGTGTGGCAGTTACAGACATCACCTCGATTGAATAACTTCTGACTTATATATCTAAGAAGACTTCTATGTTTTCTAGATTGGGCACAGCTCCTCTTTATACCCACTGCACCCAGCGTGGGACAGTTAGAATTTACCAGGAGACTACCATCCTGGCTACATTGAGACTAAAGGAAGACTATAGGAAGGATCATACTAGTTTGCTCTAAGCAGGCGGAGTGTGACCCTTTCAGCACAGGAGAACAAGATACTCAGAATCACCCTGGTGCAGATAATAATAAGAAGGACCTTGTGGGTACCATCTAGATTACATGAAGCTCATGAAGTTAAGATGTATTACTTTATATCAGCCCCCCCTCTCTCTCTCCAGTGTTTTACATAAGAGATAATCTCGGGATTATAAGGTATAAACCTTTGTTTATACCTGCAATAGGGTGTGGCACTACACTCTGTTTAGAGTTCTTTGTTGACATGCCCCTCCTGGTTGGATTACTTTGGTGTATATAAGGGGGCTGACTTGAGGCCCCTTCACTTTTACCTTTTGGGCCTTTTAGCTTTCGGTTTTTGGCTCCTCAGCCTTGCAGCTTTTGGCTTTTGGCTTTTTGCTCTTTGGCCTTTTGCTCCTTCTTCTGGGTAGGACTCAGCTCGGGTGAGATCCTCTCTCTTTGGTGGGAGACTTAGGCTCTTTTGTATGGTCTAAATTCAGACCAGAGCTAAAGTTTGTTCATTATATTGAAGTGCTGTGGAAGATTTTTTGTACTATTAAAAGCCATTTTTTGGAACTGCACGGGACTCGTGAGTTTTCATCTGTTCTCCCGGCATCCTTGGAGGTAGAAGAAAACTTCTGCCCTGACACTGTCGGGGACCCTGGCGGCTTTCCCCAACAGAGTCCCACTACATCTTGTTAAAACTGGAGTTCTCCAAGATTCAGAAAATGCCTAATTCTTCCTAGTTCTTCCCAATTATTCTGTGCTTGAAAGTCACAGAAAGAACTCACAAACTACTGTTAAAACCACTTACACTTGGTTCACTTATAATAATAATCTTGCCTTGCAGCCTGTTGATGTTATAGCTGAAGATAAACTAAAAAAAAAAAAGTGGAAAAAGGTGAACTCTAGAAATAGTGTTCTAAGTTAAAAATGGTTTAACAATGAATGAGTTTTCTAATATTTCTTTTTTATAGATATTTAAAAAAATAGGAAAAGAACTTGGCGTCTACAGATTCCTTCCGATGGCACTTAATAATCTGAACACTCACCACAGTGCTCATTACAAAAAACTTTGCTAAATTAATAAAAAAAAAGTTTTTCTAATGATTCTATTCACAGGATAATTATCCATTATACATTCATGACCAGCTTTTTAAGAGTGTATCTCATAGTGATTCAATAAAAAATAAAACAAAACAAAAAATAAAATAAAATGCCATTCAGTTTCACTTTAGATGTGTCCCCTTCAAACAGATTTTCTCTGATCAAACCATGTGAAGTAGCTTTTTATGCAAAAGCTCACTCCACTTATTGGTGAGACCTTACTTAACCCATTTTTTAAATTTCCATATGAAATTCATCCTTTGGTTAAAAGGCTACTTCATTTATTTTTTTTTTGTCTTTCTCATACTACAATTACTTTTCATGAAATCAGGAATTTGTTTTATTTTCTTACTCATTACTACACTTTAGGAACTAGAATATTTCCAGGGATCAGCATATTTTGATTATTTTTTGGTGGGTCATGGGTGTTCAGCAACACTTAGCAATGCTCAGGGCTTACTTCTGGCTCGGTGCTTAGGGATCACTCCTGGCTATGCTCAGGATACCACATGTGGTGCCAGGAAAGAAATTAGGTTGATCACATGCAAGGCAATCATGCTATGTGCTGTACTATCTTATGAACCTGAAATTTGAAATAAATTAATAGATGAAATTATCCATTCATTTAAACATTAATTAATTCAATATGTATGACTAATGGAAGAAAGATATACTTAAAGCTTTAAAACCCCACTTTTATTCAAAGATCGATGTTTATGAGTTGAAAGTCCTATCCTTCTTTGAGGAGCTATTATATTATTGATAAAGTTTTTTTAATATCACTGTTAAAATGAATTCTCCATCAAAATTAGATACCAATGAAATCTTACTTTGGTATTAATACAGGAAAAGTGACTTGGGATGCTTAACAAATTACCTTTGAATTATATATAGGACATTAAATTGGGGTAATCATTTTAGACTATAATATAACTTACATTTATAAATCCCAATGCAATTTAAGTGATCAAAAAGATTTAATAACACTAGTATGACTTTCATTTTCAGATTAAACCAGAAAATTTAAGGCTAGACAGAGAGTACAGGTGTTACAGTGGTTGCCTTGAATGTGACCAACCCTGGTTTGATACTCGGCACCACATATGACCTCCCAAGCACAGAGTCAAGAGTAAGCCCAAAATATTAAAAGTACTGCTATGTGTTGTCCCAAAGCAATCAACCAAACAGTGAAAATTATAATCAACAATTAGGTGATTGTTTAGTCTTTCAGTTTATAGAAGAAAATCTCAATATAGATTGTTCTGCTATGCCAAATTTATGTTATATTTTCCTTAAAAAACGCTCCAATTATGCTTAAATATGTACATGTAATAGAAACATTTCTGATGAACAATTATTTTATGATTCAGTAACTCTCCTTATCTACTGCATCAAATATAAACAAAACTAGATATTATATATTATTCTTCTAATCATTGATTTTCTTTGATTAAATGTAATCTTTGACATGCAAGCCAATAGTGATGTTTCACAATATCAATTAATATTATTAAAATATTCTATTTTCCCCAAAGAAACTAAATAGAAATGCTAAAGTATTTTTCTTGTGATATAAAATATTCTAATGTTTCAGACCATTTTGATATTTATTTTTTCAATAAGAATATATACAGCCAATGGGGGGGTCAAAGCAATAACACAGCAGGTAGGGCATTTGCTCTGCAGGTGGCCGACCTGGGTTTGATCCCCGGCATCCCATATGGTTCCCCAGGCATCACCGGGAGTAATTCCTGAGTGAGGAGCCAGGAGTAACCCCTGAGTGTTGCTGGTGTGACCCAAAAAAAAAAAAAAAGAATATATACAGCCAAATCTTCATTTCCCCATAGATATTCCTGTTCTCAAAACATTTTAATTTATTTTCCAACTTATCTAATCAGACATTTTAATATAGAAATTTACATTAAAAATGTAATGAAGATGTTATTGGTGCCTGCTCAAGAAAATTGATGAACAATGGGAAGACAGTGATATGGTGATACAGTGTGATACATTAAAAATATCATTATCATCTGAAGACAGTTCCCATTAAAAATATTACATATACAAAAAATAAAGAACATCCCAGAGCTAATCTATTGTAGTTTATACAGCTATATCAATTACATAGCAGTAGCAGTTTGAAATAATTCACTTTATTTATAATTGACTATCTAAAACTGCCTCTGTAAAAGTGGATAAAGAACATTAAATAGCATAGAAACCAAAAATATTAAGAAAGCTGTTGATTGTTAAGTCAATTAAAAATGAAAACCTCACATATTATATTAGAGCTTTCACAGAAATAATTTTATTTATATCTGGAAACTTTGAAACAAAAAGAAGCATCATTACTTAACATTTTACAAAACTAGTCTGTTTTGTAAAAACAGACTTAATTTCTATTCTCATCATATGTCTTAAAAATAATTTTTTTAGACTGAGATAAATATGTTCAGTGACATAAATGAATGTTTAGAACTTAGTAATAAAATATCAAGCAAAAAATAGCATAAATTGCATGGAGTGGGAATCTTCTATTTTACACAAATTTCCCCTACTTTTACAGATAGCAACAAATAAATACGTTAACTTGCTCATGAGGCTATATAGTTTTGGATTTTGAATCTGAATAGAAGTAACCTGACTCTAATACTCATAATCCCAACTATAACTCATATTATTTTTATCTCCGAATATAAAAGTGGATGCCAGCTGGTTAATAGCTGACTATAGATTTAGCCTCAAATATCTGCTCTCTCATTCTGCCTCCACAGTCAAGCCAGCTCTTAAAGAGAGATACATCTTAGGTTAACAGAATGTCTTAGTTCTTTTATTACATTATATCTGCTGGAGCTCCAGTTAGGAAGTACTTTGTCTACGTGGTCTGCCATAACAAACTGCTGCACACCAGGCAGCTAAAAGAACAGAAATCTATTTCATCATAGTTGTGCAGTCTAATACCAAAGTGCTGGTAGGATGGTTTCTGATGACACCTTCTTGGCATCTGCAGATGGAATGGCCCTTTCTCAGTCTCTTCACATTGCCTTTCCTCTGTGTGTGACCACCCTTCTAACATCTCTTCCTTTCCTTATAAGGATATCAGACCTTTGAGATTAGGATTCCATCCTTTTAAACTTATTTAACTTTGATTACCTTTTTTAAGAACCCTATAACCAAACATATCAGTCTTTTGAGATTATAATTCCATCTTTTTACACTTACTATTTTAGTTTTTTCAGGAAATGTGTATCCATTTCCTCAGGTCCTCTTTTATTTATTTTTTAAAATATTATACCACCGTGCACTATCACTTGATCACTTGACTTCCCGTAGATCATTGATTACTCGAGTGGGCACCAGTAATATCTCAATATGTCCTAGCACATGCAAGATAGCCCAAGGGCATCTGCCCACTCCAGGAACATAAAGAGCCTCAAACCATTCCATCAAGTCATGGGAATGAGGTCTATAATTGTTAGTGGTATTTGGCATGTCAAAGATGACATGGGTAGCTTGCCAGGCTCTGCCATGTAAGTGGGATAATCTTGTAGTCATCTCAAAACTCGAGCATTTATTGATGATCTGTGCAGCACCTTGCAGACGCCGCAAGCGGGCTGTAATCAGCTCTTCTGCTGGGTGGAGTTCTGACGAGAGGGAAGTCCGGGTGTGGAAAATGGTGGCCCTCCTGGTGTGGGGGTTCCTCTGGACACCGCTCACCCATGTTTAATTCCTGGCATCCCATATGGTCCCCCAAGCACCGCTTAGGAGTAATTCCTGAGTGCAAAGCCAGAAGTAACCACTGAGCATTGCTGAGTGTGATCCAAAAAAAAAAAAAAAAAAAAAAAGAAAGAAAAAAAAAAAAATAGCCAAAGAAATAATGAAGTAATTACTTGCTAGAGAACAATTTTTCACATTGCTCAGTGGTTTACCACAGGCATGCTTCATATGTACAGACATATGTAGAGCATAAGAATATAAGCAAAAAACAACCAACACAAAATTTTCTTCAATTCATGTACAGGAAAAGTTCAGCCCTTTTTTAACTTATTTAACCTTGATTACCTTTCTAAGAACCCTATAACCAAACATATCAGTCTTTTGAGATTAGGACTCCATCTTTTTACACTTACTATTTTAGTTTTTTCAGGGAATGTGTATCCATTTCCTCAGGTCCTCTTTTATTTTTTTTAATATACCACCGTGCAATATCACTTGATCACTTGATCACTTGACTTCCTGTAGACCATCGATTACTCGAGCGGGCACCAGTAACATCTCCATATGTCCTGTCACAAGCAAGTGTAGCCGAAGGGCATCTGCTTGCTCCAGGCACAGGAGGAGCCTGAAACCATTCTTCAGGTCATGGACATAGGTCCATAATTGTTACTAGTTTTTGGCATAAATAAAACATGGGTAGCTTGCCAGGCTTTACCGTGTAGGTGGTATAGTCTCAGTAGAAGGCTCTCAACTCGAGCATTTACTGATGAAACTTAAAAAAGGGAAGATCAGTTTTTCTCTTGGATGGAGATCTGAGGAACTATGGACTCTGGATGTTGAGAATGACTGACCACATGTAGTGTGGGTTGCTCTGGCTTCTTGAGGCTTACTGGGATGATGGTATCAGTTAGAACCTGCCTAAAACTGTATTCAATGTATAAACGTGAAAGATCCTGGGAATGACCTTATCCTAAAATCAGGACCTTATCCTAAAATCAGTATTATCTAAGAATATAATAGATATTGTGACTTGCCCTACAGACATGTAGGGATTATCATGTAAATCCCTTTGTGTTCAATCAATGCTCAGTTCTAGTCTGGCATTAGACCCATCTCTCCACTCAGAGTCTGGCCAGTGTGGTCTCTACCCCACACGTGTGAGCCAACCCTTTGAGCAATGTTGGACTCGGTCAGGGGCTGGCCGAGCCCCTTACTGGGAGGTCAGCTCTATGGGTTGCTTCCATGTGGGGCCGGCTGAGCAGTGCAGCTGTGGGTCTGAAGTGGATGGGTCTGGATCTCTTCCGGGGTTGAAGACCACTTTGCTGCCAATAGAGTTGTGGGTCTGGCATTGGTGGGTCTCTCTTCCAGGGCAGCTGGCATGGAGGCGGATGAAAGGGGCAGAGCCCAAATCTCCACTGCGAGTCTGGCCAGTGTGGTCTCTCCCCATATGTGATGATGGACTTGGAGCAATGTTGGACTCGGTCAGGGGCTGGCCAAGCCCCTTACTGGGAGGTCAGCTCCATGGGTTGCTTCCACGTGGGACCGGCCGAGCAGTACAGCTGTGTGTCTGGAGTGGATGGGATATTCATTAAAGGGATATTTATATCCCTTTAATAAATGCTGTCATTCTATAGCTGACCTTTTCCTTCTAATTTCACTTAGCATGATTGTCCTCATGTACATCCATTTGCAGGTAAATTTCATGACTACATCTTTGTGACAGTTGCATAGTATTTCATTGTGTAGATGTACCATAGTTTCTTTTAGCCAAGATACAGACACAGCCCATAGACTGGGAAAGCATATTCACCCAATAAGCAGCTGATAAAGAGTTAATATCCATGATATATCAGGCACTTGTAGAACATTTCAAGAAGAAAACAGCCAACTCCATCAAAAAATGGGGAGAAGAAATGAACAGAAACTTCCAAAAAGAAGAAATTCAAACAGCCAAAAGGCATATGAAAAAGTACTCTTCATCATTAATCATCAGGGGAGATGCAAATCAAAACAACAATGAAGTATCATCTCACGCCACAGAGATTGGCACACAACCAAAGGAGCAAGAACAATCGGTGCTTGTGTGGATACAGGGAGAAAGAAACTCTCATCCACTGTTTGTGGGAGTGCTGACTCATCCGACCCTTTTGAAAACAACATGGATATTCCTCTAAAAACTATATATTGCCAGGTGTGAACCAAAAAAGCAAAAAAAAAAAAAAAACAAAACACCTGTATATTGATCTCCCATTTGACCCAGCAATATCACTCCTGGGAATATATTCTGGAGACTCAAAAACACACAGCAGAAACACTTTCTACACTTCTATATTCATCACAACTCTGTTCACAATAGCTAGAATCTGGAAACAACCTAAATGCCTGAAAACAAAAGACTGGTTACACTTGTTTAACCTAGATTATCTTTTTAAGAACCCTATCACCAAACATATTAACATTGTGAGTGACGGAGTTCCAATGAACTCCAACTTGTGGATGGTACAGAAACTTCCTTTGTATAGGAAGTTTCATGAACAAATATTGTCAGAAATTTAAAAGATAAATTCCTCTTGAAATCATGCAAGTTGATTTAACCTGGTTGGAACTAGAAGATAGCATGCTGAGTGAAGAAAACCAGAAAGTAAAACAGAGGCCATGAGCTAACTTATCATATGAAGAATATAGAATAACAGGATGAGAAAATGTAATGTACTCAAGTGGGTATACCTAGATCACATCTGATACCAGAGCTCAGAGAGAAGGACAAAGAGAAAGGAAAGCAAAATGGGCTATGAAGAAGGGGAGAAAGAGAAGTAATGTGGGAACGGATCTGAGCTTTGGAAATACTGGTGATATTGCTATATATTCAAAGCACAGACTCAAAACACTGAAAACATGAAATCTAACTTGCAACCACTGAACTTTATAATGTGTCTGTCAAGCTGGCAGGCTGGGTTGGGGTGGGTGGGGGTTTGAGGTAAGAGTGAGGGAATATGGGAGTACTGGTGGAGGTTTGTTGACACTGGTGGCAGGACTACTGTCGAAATTTTGTTATTTTTTTTGGATCACACCCATAGGTGCTCAGGATTTTAATCCTGGCTCTGAACACAGGGATAATTTCTGGTGGGGCTCAAAAAAACATATGGGATATATGGCATCAAATCTGGGTTGGTAGTGTGCAAAGCAAGTGCCCTACCCACTGTACTATCATACTAGCCTCAGATGTTGAAAAATTATATGCTCCCAAATAACTATAAATAACTTTGTAAATCATGGCCCTTTAATTTATTTTTTAATTAATGATAAATTCTCTTGTTATTTGAGTATTTTAGAAGATTTTTATTTGCAAGTCTTTGATTTACCAAATTCTTGATATCCAGTTCGTTATCTGAATCTTAAGTCTAGTAAGTGACATTATTCATGTATTTCTTTGTTAGAGAAGTCTGCCAGTTTTTTCCTAAGGCATAACCTCTTTTCATTATTTTTAAATTCAAACTCTTTCTTCTTTGCCCCCTAGTCTCTTTGCTTTATCCATCTTTATCCAGTTTTGCTTTATTTCCTATTGCTTATAATTGTCTCTCTTTGGACTTTTCCTTATTTTTTTGTTTTGGTGCTACACTCAGCAATTCTCAGGGGTTACTCCTGACTTTGCGCCCAGGAATTAGTCCTGGCTTTGCTCAGGAGCCCATATGGAATGTTGGGGATCAAACCCAATTGGCTGGAAGCAAGGCAAGTGCTCTACCATCATTATACCTGCTGTACTCTCTCCAGCTGCTACACTTTTCCTTTTTTTAAAAAAGAATAACATCTTAAATCTTGGGTGTGGGGGAGGGGGTGGATGACTGTCTCTCACTATAGTGCTCAAAAGAACATATAGATCCAAAAATCAAACCAGGGACCCTGTAAACAAAGTATGGGCTTAGCTCATCGATGTCTTTCTGCCCTGAATTCCTAATCTATTGAAGCTTGGCATTCTATTTGCACTTTTCATTTACTTGTACTATGGCTTTACCCTCAAAGTTAGCAGTAACTGCCATTACACAAGTTGTATCTTTTTTAGATCTGATCCTTAGTGCCCTATCTGAGATCCATGGCCCAGTGACCATCTTCTCTGATGGAAGTCATAGCTAGAAATTTGTGGCATCACCTTTAATGAATCTATTCTTCTCCCTTTCTTTTTATTTTGGGCCTACTTCATCCCACCTACATTTCAGTACATCTAATACTAACTTTCCTTTTCCATTCCTTAAATGTGAGCAGTGGGCTAGAGTGATAGTACAGTGGATAGGGAATTTTCCTTGTACACGGCTGACAAGATTTTTATCTTCTGCATTCCGTATGGTTCCTTGAGCACTGCTAAGAGTAATTCCTGAGTGCAGAGCCAGAAATAACCCCTGAGTATCACTGAATATAACCCAAAAAGAAAAAAAAAGTCGTGAGGTTCAAATTGTGTCCCTTGTCTTTTACAACTCACTGTTGACTAATTTATATTTTAGTTTTATTTACAATATACTTGGTCTCAGTTTTACCTGTATTATTTCAGTGAAATTTTTCAGTTATTTAATGGAAGTTTTCCCCCACTTTATAGGTAATTACAGTGGGTTTTCTCAAATTGCACTAATAACATTTTGGGTCAATTAATCCCTTAATATTTTACAGGCCCTATCCTGTTAAAATTAAATATTTAGCTGTATTCACCATTTCCACTACTAGATTCAATTAAAAAACCCAGTTGTGATAGGAAAAAAAATCTTCACATGATCATGCCTTCAGTTGCAAATAAAAATTAAGACATAAGACTTGGTAAAACTATGTAGCTTGCCTGAGTCCAGAGTTAGATGAGAGATTTGATCATAGGCGATCTTATTTTTTGCCAGATTCTAATTATTACATAATGTATGATTATTCTTTTTTGTTAGGCTTATCCAGAAAAAATACTCTCATAATTTATATTAGGATCCCCAGACCATGACTTTCAAATCTATATTTTTATACTTGATCTCTTTGAGTCTAATTGATGTCATTAGACTCAGTTAATTAATTTGAGTCATTATTATATCAGTTCTATGCTTCAAGGTCAATGTTAAGTGTATAAATCAGCTTTCATCAATACATGCTCTCTGTCTCAATAATATTTAATCAGTAAGGAAATGCTAGAAATATTCAATTTATACACAATCTTTCACTTATTCTCAAATTCACTAAATTCACCTTTTGCATTTGTTCATTTGGGGATAGTGAAGAGTCTTGGGCAACACATGACAGAGTCTGGCTATTCATGGCACTGCGTTCACTGTCACTCCTACCTATGACAAAGGATTGACCCTACATGGTACCAGGGATCAAACTGTAGCTTGTCACATGCAAACCAAGTACCTTAATACCTATTTATCTCTCTGTTTCTGAATTTAATCATTTTAATTGCTTTTTCATTTGTTCTTGTCATTTCAACCTTGACTGACTTACTCGGCTTCTGATGTCAGAAAGTTTTACACCAGGAGCATCATATTTGGCCTCCCTTCCTCAATATATAACCACTGTTAATATATTTAAAGATTCCCTCAGCCATACATACATGATAATTAACAATTTGTTAATAAAGTGTATGTGTGGCTGAAGCAAGCACATGATTTGTAAATATAAAAAGCAACAGTTTAAATAGGGTGTAACAGATTAGACATCCTGGAGATGTCTTATTTAATAAATTGTTTAATCAATATATTTAATAATACACTATGATTATTAATAATGTCAATATTAAAAACTTTTCTGGAGTGAGACGGAGTTTCATAGAAGAGCTTAGGAATCCTGGTGATGACTAAGGCTATAGTAGCAGGGCATGGATCATGCAGTCAGGGATGAAATCAATGGTCTCAGCATAAAGACCTGTGCTTCTAAACTTCAAACAATCTACTTGGTCTCCCTGAAGTTTCAATCCTACCAGGAGATGCTTATAATAAAAAAATTGCATGACTGAATCTATTTCCCTTTCTCCATTTACATAAAAATGTTTTGTCTTCCCACGGGACTACTTGGATCAACTGAAATGAAAGAGTATTGAAAGTATCATATCAGGATGCTCAAGTAACTCAACTATTAATTTTTCTAAGCTCTACTTTACCATCAAGCACAACCTGAATCACGTATAACATGAGGTGTTTTCATGTTATTTCAGATTTTAATCACTTGGATAATTTTCACTTGTATCTTGCTTCTATTTCAGGTACTTAACAGGCTCTTGTAAGTACTTCTGGATGTCAGAACACTAGTTATTGAGCTTGTTTCTACTTTTATGATTTCCTACAACCCTTTACATTGTTTCCTCTTGAAAGAAATTGCTAAAGATAAAAAGCATTCTAAAATGTAATTGTTAGTAAATATGTTCTGCATCGTTTAGCAAGAGAATACACACAAAGTCAAGCACACAATCTGCTGTGCTATCACTCAGGTTCTGTTCATGATGCATTTTTATAAAAACCTGGCAAATCACTAATACAATGTGAAAAATAAAGTTATAGGATGAATTTTAAGAACAAAAGATTTGATTCAAACATGATTTATTCTCTGCTAAGTCATAAGTTCCTCAGAGCTCCATCCAAGAGAAAACCTGATCTTCCCCTTTAAGTTTCATCAGTAAATGCTTGGGTTGAGAGCCTTCTACTGAGACTATACCACCTACACGGTAAAGCCTGGCAAGCTACCATGTTTTATTTACTTATTATGCCAAAGACTAGTAACTATTATGGACCTCAGTTTCATAACATGAAGAATGGTTTTGGGCTCCTCCTGTCCCTGTAGCAAGTAGATGCCCTTGGTTGCACCTGCTTGTGACAGGACTAATGGAGATGTTACTAGTGCCTACTCAAGCAAATCGATGAACAATGGGAAGACAGTGAAGTCATGAGATCACTGTATCACTGTCTTCCCGTATATCATCGATTTGCTCGAGCAGGCACCAGTAATATCTCAATACGTCCTACCACATGTGAGATAGCCCAAGGGCTTCATCCTGCTCTAGGAACATAAAGAACCTCAAACTATTCCATCAGGTCATGGGAATGAGGTATACAACTGTTACTGGTATTTGGCATGTCAAATATGACACAGGTAGCTTCCCAGGCTCTGCCACGCTAATAATTTGGCCCCCTATAGCAAATTTTACTTCTAAAATGGAGAGGGATAGTAGATCCTAGAATAAAAGGGGAGGGAAAATGTCTTTTTCTGTCCTAAGGAGGAGAGAGAGAATTGAAGAGAATTTGAAAGAAGAAAACAGTGGACACAGCATATGCTTTTCGTTCTTTCATGCATTTGGATGAGTTTTCTATAAAAGAAAGTACTAGTTCCTATATCTGCTGACTTTCTGTAAAAAAGACTTGTTCAGATGAAAAGATATGTGATGCATGGCCCCGAGAAGGGTAGACACACCATAGGAAAGGACTGACTTTAAGAGAATCTAAATATCATGATAAGAACATGAAAGGACGATCAAGAGTCCAAGTTTTTTTTTCACTGTGAGCCAGATTAACTTCTATGTATGCAGAAAACTGTGGGTCAGGGCAGTTTGGAAGAAGCTCTACTATAAAACCAACCCCATAGAGGCATGAGAGGCTCATTCACCTGCAGAGCAGCTTCAGTTGTGTACTCTCCATTTCCCTGCTTTGAAGAAGCCTTGTTTTCACTTAAACATGTAAATTTCTCTCTTTCTCTGTCATCACATTTCCAAGGTAAATTTATTTAAATCAAACTATTTCACTTCAGAACAAAGGTCAATAAAATGGACCTTAGAATGAGATCAATAATATGGAGAGAGAAAGCATTCTTTATGGGCTTTCTATGAAACTGTGCGTACATGTATGTATAATGTATACATGCCTGCGTCTTCTGACCTTTCAACTATCTGTGAACTTGGCATATCTATTCAATAAAACATAGTGTAAGTTAATCTATCTATCCCTATCTATTTAAATGTGTACCTATTTAATAAAATGTTTCATTAATGCTGTGGATTTTGACAAAACAAATAAAATAGGGAAGTTAATACCACAAATTAACTTCTCTGAGTAGCAAGAGAAATAGTACCATAGTTAGGATATTTGCCCTTCCTTGATCTCCGGTCCAGTCTATGGTTCTCTGGTCACCAATATAAGTGATCCCTGAATAAAGAGTACTCAGTAAGCCCTGAGTACTGACAACACCCCCCACATCCAATGATAATACTAAAACATTACAATATTTGTAATCGGAATTACATTTATATTTGTGCATTCCAAATTTTAAAAATGAATTTAATTTATAATCTTACAAAACAAATAAAATCAACTATGTGAGAATAATGGAGTATTAATGAAAGCAAAATCTTCTCATTCTATCCATTTGTGTTTCTGGTCTAGATAAAAATATAGTATTTCCTGCCCATCAGGTAAAGAACTATCTCATCTTTATCCACTGTCCAATACTAGTTTTTCTTTTTTAACATTTAAGGCTAACCCATGCCATAATTAGACAGTGCTCAGAACTTACTCCTTGCTCTGTCAGGGATCATAGGACTGCATGGGATTCCATGGAGTGAACCTGGGTGGGCTGTGTGCAAGGCAAATGTCCTACCTGCTATACTATTGTTCCAACCCTAATAATGATTTACTTTATCTGGTCTAATTTATTTTTTGGTATTAGTTCAATTGAATGATTATCTGGGTGAAATATAATGTCACCACTGCACTTCAAGAGTATATTCTGAAAGGTTCTTCTTTATAAATAAAGCTTAGTCTGAGAATGAGATTTTGCTTTTGTTGTATATAGCTGATATTAATCCAATTCATGCTTCAATGCAATGAGTTTAAAGTAAGTACCAATTGCTAGACATATTGGAAAGAAAAAGGAAAGTCTTAGCTCTTTATGGCCCAGCTGGGTCTATAATAACCGTCTCACCAGGAAGTGTGCCTACTAGAGTAAGCAAAGCCACTTAACTCTACTAAAAAAACTGACTGTCTAAAATAGAATTCAGTTTTCAAACTTAATGACTAAACTGTTGATGTTTAAGCTGATTGTTAAGCTTCTGTCAGAAATTGTCACTGACAACTTCCCCCACCTGCTATTCATCTCTAGAATACAAGGAGTATAATCTCCTCCAGTCAAAAAAAAACACCATACAAAAGAATTTTAAAGAGCGTTTGAGATATGAAGTTTTAAATGAAACCTTACAAAGAAAGGAAAATAGATTTTTCAGACTTAGAAGTGAAGCTTTTTACAGATTTTATTCATTTATATAATAGTTTACAAAAAATGTAGTCAACTATAACAATATTTAAAACATGATAGAAAATGCAAACCTCAGACATAGAGAAAGAATTAAAACATTGACAGGGAAAAAAAGGAAATCATTTATGTAAACAATAATAATTTGACCAAAACCCAAAATATGATTGTAATATTTTAAATTAAATATCTATAGGATCCTTCTTCTGTCAGGAAAAAGAAAATATTTCTTTTCCTTGTGAATTAATAGCTGCTCCAAGGCAGACAAAGTCTCTCTTTTTAGCTCTGGACTTAGAAAACATCCTTGGCTATTCCCTTGCCTCCACAGAGCTTCTCTTAACCACTCCCCGCTTCTTCATTTATAAAATACGCAAAGTTAGGACTCATATATGACTATAAGTTCTCTGGGATGTTAAAGGCAGAACACACTCCTCTGTTTCTATCTCTATTTTTGTTCATACTAGGGAGGCAGTTTCTTATATTAATATTTTATACATCTGTTTTAATTACAAGGCAGGCAAAGACTGCTCTTTATAGTTCTGGATCCCAGAAGAGAATTGGACTTGGGATATTTAGTGATTATTAATTTATTTCATGTCAGATCTTATTCCACCCTGACTACTAAAGTAAAAATAGATCCTGCCTGTTAATTTATTTGTGTGTGTGGGGGCGGCGGGAAGGGGTAGAATGGGGGAAGAGGGTAATCAGCACTGAAACATTGAACAGATCAATGGTTACCAAAAATTACTGTGAAAATTAGAGTTTGTGGCTGGGCAGATTGGGGCCATAAACTGAGATAATACACAGGGACATAAATCATTGTCACAATTTTTTTTTTTTTTTTTTTGCTTTTTGGGCCACACCCAGCTATGATGCTCAGGGATTACTCCTGGCTCTGCCCTCAGGAATTACCCCTGGCAGTGCTCAGGAGACCATATGGGATGCTGGGGATCGAACCCAGGTTGGCTGCGTGCAAGGCAAATGCTCTACCCACTGGACTATTGCTCTGGCGCCCAGTGTCACATTTCTACACTTACCTTTAAACTTTCAAAATAATAGATGCCTTAGTGTCTGGCACTTGGTGAGAACTTCTAATCTTCTTCTAAACTTCTGGGCTATATCTTAGCTTAGTAAATTTTTCTTATTTTTTCGTAAATCACACCAATCAGTAACAGTTTCATAAAAATTACAAGCCCAGATGATCACAGCTGACACCATTCTAGCAAGATGCATTTGTTTTCTTGTGATTATCCTGCCAATATAACAACATCACCCCCAGATTTCATTTTGGAAAATGAACCAACATAAAATCCAGTTACTCTGTTGGAGAAGCTGAAGGCTGTGAAATATTTTTAATTTATTACCCTATCCGTTAAGCACTGTGGCTGCAGGCAAAACAGCCTGTGGAGTACCATAGCCCTCTTGTGTGGTACAGTATAACAGGCCCTATGAAAACAAAAATGCAAGTGACCTAGGTGAAACATATACCACTGATTAAAAGGGTTTTCTTGAGACTGACCTGAGTGCGCTGGTTAGAAGGCTTGGAAGGATGTCTGAAAGATCTTCAAATCTTTCTATCTACTGATTTTCTTTTAGTACCCGTAGTACTAGAAACTTGTTTGGATTTTTCATTATTTTTTTTTTTAGAATTCAAAAGTTTGTCATAAAAATGCAAATAACTCCTGCAGAGAAACATCTTAATCGCTAATTAGCTATTGCCCAATTAATGGGAAATGAAATCCTAGATAATTCATGAGTAGATTTTGAAACTGCAAATATCAAAAAACACATGGTGGTACACAGTCATGGCGGAACTTCTGTGTAACCGCGGGGTTCTGACCTCAGGAAAACTACTAGACCATGTGCTCTCTTCACTAGGAGCACTTTTGCCTCATATTGACAACTTTAAAGCCATCAAGTCAATGGCTAACAGAATGAATAAAAGAGCAGGTTCCTTTTTATGGAGCCTGAAACAATTTAGTAACTTGATTCCAAGAATCAGAAGTATGAGATTGTATTCTTTGGGATTTTGCAAACCAGCAATTGTTTATTTACACCGGAACCCAAGAAATCTCCTCAGTAACTTTGATATGAGTACCTATTTCAAGATGCTTTAATATTTAAATCCAGAGATGAGGGCGCACAAACTAAAGACATCAACCCTGGAATAGTACCCAGAGTTGACAGACTACTTCGCCCTAAAAGACTGTCTGTGGACTCAAAACATTCTCATGCTTCCAGTGATAGTTTGAAGGAAACACACTTTCGCTACAATGAAGATGGTGTCACCAAGAAAACCAAACCAAACCATATAAACGCTGAAAAATTGTCTAGGGAGAGTAATTCCCTGAGTGATGTGTTAGATACATTTTCAGAAGCACCTGCATTTCCTAGTAGTAACTACTTCTCAGCCATGTGGACAATTGCCAAAAGGATGTCTGAGGACCAAAAGCGCTTTGAAAAACAACTGATGTTTAACCACCCTGCATTTAACCAGTTGTGTGAACACATGATGAGAGAAGCCAAAATCATGTGCTATGACCACCTCACGTTCATTTTTCATGCTGTGGTGAAGCTTGGAATTCCTCAGAACACTTTGCTGGTACAGACCTTGCTGAGGGTGATCCAGGAGCATATCAATGAGTGAGATGAGAAATGTCTTTCAGTTTTATCAACCATTCTAGAGGCAATGGAGCCATGTCAGAATGTGGATGTTCTCCGAGCAGGACTGAGGATTCTAGTTGATCAGCAAGTCTGGGATATAGAACGTGTCTTCACCTTACAAACTGTCATGCGATGTATTGGGAAAGATGCACCAATTGCTCTGAAACGGAAACTGGAGATGAAAATCTTGAGGGAATTGCACAGATTCTCCCCATTGAATAGCCAGCGCATGCTTGAGGTTCTGGCTGCCATGAACCACCGTTCCATCCCGCTTCTGGATGAATGCAGCAAAATGGTCATAGGCAGTATCCATGGATGTCCTTTTAAAGTATTAATCAACATATTGCATTCTTGTAGAGACTTGCAATACCGTAATTTAAGTCTTTTCCGGGAATAGCAGATTATGTGACAACAACATTTGACATCTGGAAATGGAAACAAATTATTTTTCTCCTCATTCTATTTGAAAACCTTGGCTTTCGACCTGTTGATTTGCTGGACTTGTTTATAAAGAAAATAATAGAAGAACCTAGCATCCTAAATATGAAAGGCATTGTCTCTGTTCTTTATATATATTCTTCTCTCAATCACATCAGCAAGCACCAGCCCCAAGAGTTCCTAGAAGTTATGACTAGCGTCCTAACTGACTATCTCCATCACATATCTTCGGAAAACCTGTTGAATGCTGTATATTCCTTTTGCCTAATGAACCATTTCCCCTTGGCCCCTATTAATCAGCTGCTGGAAAAGGACATCATTGAGGAGCTGCTGAGGTCAGATGACATGGAGAGGCATATTCATAAGCTTTATATTTTGGATATTTGTCTAAAACTGGATGATGTTCCTTATCATAAGGCTGTTGACTTATCCTTGCCACAACTCCCAACTTTACCATTGAATCCAAATGTAAAAGTTACAGAGGTGCTAAGTAGCCTTCTGGGAGAATACTTCTCAAGAAATGTATACTTGCAACATAATTATTATATTGATGTTGAAATCAGAATGGATACTAACAAGAATCAAGTGCTCCCATTTTCTGACACAGACTTCACTTCTGCTGCAAATATTCAAAGAGTGGCTATACTGTGTGTTCCTGGATCTGTCTACTGTTTGGATTCAACTCATCCTAAAGGATTATTTGCTACGAAAATCTGACATTTGAGAGCAATGGGTTTCCGTGTGATCTTGATCAATAATTGGGAGCTGGAAAACTAGAGATGAAGGATGCAATCACCTTTTTGAAGACTGAGATCTATTCAGACAAAGACCTCCCTGCCCCTGATGCAACTTTATAAAGCTTGTGTTAGAGGAAAAGAAGCAACCTCTTCATGGTAGCAGACATAACTTTATAAAAATAACTTCAGTAAAAATGATAATTCAGTTACCAGTTGAATTCACATGGCTGCTCACTGTAATAAAACATATTACCTCAAAAAAAAAACAACACATGGTATGTGTGTATGTGTGTGTGTGTGTGTGTGTGTGTGTGTGTGTTTAAACATTAGCCATTAGGAAATAGCATTACTTATGGAAGATAAAATCTGGGGAAGATGAGAGGCAGTTGTGTCAGCAATGGGAAGTACAAAACTGGCATCAGGAGAACTAAGATCAAAGGTTCTCTTCAAATTAATATTCTTTATTTATTTACTTATTTTTATTTTATTTTACTTATTGTTATTGTTATTATTATTATTATTATTGCCTTCAAAGGCATCGAAGAAATAGCTAAAAGGACAAAGAACCTCCGGCTCGGGCACATCTCTTCGACTCCACCGTTCTCCCTGCATTAACACACGCCTCAGAGACCTGGGCCCTACGAAAGCAGGATGAGAATGCTATTCGGGTCTCCCAGAGAGGCATCGAAAGAGCTATGCTTGGAATATCACGTCTCACTCAAGTGAGAGAAGGAATCCGGAGTTCTGACCTCCGTCGCTATTCCAGAATCAGGGACGCAGTCTCGTTTGCCAAGGCATCGAAAATCAGATGGGCTGGACATGTAATGCGATTTGGAGACAACCGCTGGACTAGAGCCGTTACCGACTGGATCCCACGGGATGTCAAAAGATCACGTGGCCGCCCACCTACAAGATGGTCAGACTTCCTTGTTAAGACCCTGAAGGAACGGTTTGAGGCTCTTCATATTCCTGAATCAACCAGATGCCATTGGGCTACATTGGCACGTGATAGGGTCCAATGGAAATGTTACTGGCGCCCGCTCGAGCAAATCGATGAGTAACGGGATTCAAGTGATCAAGTGATTATTATTATTATTATTATTATTTTGCTTTTGGGGGCACACCCGGCATTGCTCAGGGTTTACTCCTGGCTCTGCATTCACGAATTACTCTTGGCGGTGCTCAGGGGGTCATATGGGATGCCAGGGATCGAACCCAGCTTGGCCGCATGCAAGGCAAACACCCTACCCGCTGGACTATCGCTCCAACCCTATTTACTTATTTTTAAACCATATTGAGCATAGCATGGAGGGAGAAAGAAGCAGGGCAACTGGGAATAACACTTAACTAATATTACTGGATATTACTAATATTACATAATTACAGCAAATTATGTCTCAGGAGGTAATATTCAGCCCATTTTTTTTAAATCTACGGCATTACTTAAGAATGATTTTGATTTTTAAAATACCACTTGGTGGATTTAAAAAACTCAAAGAACTAATGAGAAAATGACATAAAAATCTATTTTTAACATCCATCAACAAAACTTTATTGGAACTGTTCTTCCAGGACTATCTTTGGTTGATTTTGCATATCAATGACAGAGTTGAATTCTTTCAACAAAGACCATTTGTCCACAAAACATAAAATATTTACATCTAACTTTGAAAGAAAAGTTTACCCTACCCTGGTTAACACTGTGCTTAAAGGCTAGACACATGCATATAGTACACTGAGGGGGAAAAGTCCTGCTCTTAAAACTCACCATTCCAGCATGGAAAGTGGCTGGCCTTGGTTATCCTCACCTGCTATGCTATAAAAGCGCTCATCAGAAACATCTAGAGCAATTCACCTGAGAGAAACTTGGTAAATCATTATTTTCACCAGACTCTGTCACTGAGTCCAAATCTAAATAAATTATTTACCAAGTTCTGGCATAGCACATCCACCATTAGATTAGCTAAATCCAGTTCATGAATTCAATGACTTTTGGTTTGTTCTACTTCTAATTTGGATTAGCTTTTCAAGTCACTATACTCCTTTGAACACTCATCCTGCTTCCAGTGTCTATGTCTCTTTGCTTGCTTCATTCAAGCTCAAATTATCTTTAAGGTATAAAAATTAACATCTAAATTAAGATTTTTCTCCTTGCCACCTACCAGTACATATATCTAAGTAAGTTTCAATACAAATTGTCTTGCCTCAGTAAAAACGAAACCAAAAAGGGGTGGGGGGGTGAGGAATGGCAAGACAAATGGAGGAAGGAAGGTACCAATCCACAATAAGCAAGAAGACAACGACGAAAAGATCTAGGTAGATGCCAGGACCAAAAGCACTATACCTGAAAACAGACAATCCTGAAAGAGGAAGGAAGCCTCAGTTTCTCCTTGCCAACCAGAGAGGAGCCCATGGTTTCTCCTTACAAGCAGTTCCATTTCTCCTCTCAACATACACACCTGATCCTAAGGCCCTCCTATCTTTAACATTCTTGGATTTCCCCAGGACCATACTATTCTGTTGCAGAATTAGGAGTCAGAAGACTAAGATAATGAACAATCCCTGAGGCAGATGGCTGGAAAGACTCAAACCAGCCAGACCCAACCTAAAGATTCCCTGCATTATCTGTAATACTTAATAGATAACAACACAAAAGGCTAACACTAACCGTACTATTAACCTAGTCCTATATTAAGTTCCTCCCCTCAAGTTCCTTTCCTTTATCTTCTAAATCCCAATAAACTTTTCTTCTTTCCAACTCTGAGTCTGAGCATCTTTATTCAATATTTTCATCCTTGAAAATACTGGCGAACCTGTGAATTGCGAACAGAGACTTGCTGCTGCCGCTGCTTCTGCCTAGCCTGCATCAATCCCAACATCAGCGCCAATTTCCCTTCATCTATATTCCCAGGTTCCCTCACATACACACTCCCCAAATACCCAGTCTTTGCTCCTGACAGACAGGTGCCTCCAGAAGAGATTCCAGAGCTCAGTGCTTCTAGTAAGCTGGAAGCACCATTGCCCCAAACAAAAAAAAAACAAAACAAAAAGGAAACCCTGTAGGTCTGAGTGATGTAGGCAGACAAGGAAAGGCCCCCTCAGCAATGAACTTTCCAAGAATGAAACTACTATCCCTAAGGCTAGTAGACCTACTTTTTGGAAACAGGAACTAAGGCCTTATAAGGCTTTACCTGGAGACAAGAGACCAGGGAGGGCAGGACTCCCCTTGAGAGAAGCTCTGCAGGAACTAAGAACAGGACTGTACTATTCTGCCCCAGAACTGGAGTCACAAGACTTTTTACAAAGGAGTTTCCCTGTAGGAACAAAGGACAGGAAAGACATTTCAAAGAAGACCATCCACCAATCCCAACACTACCCCTCTTGGCAACACCTTAGCAAAGGACTCTTACCTGGATAGAAGCCCCATGTTTGGCAGTTCGGATAGAAAAACCTATAAAAGCCACCTTTAACAAAGAAAAGGTGGGCACATGCTGCCAGAGTCCATGTGCTGCTTGAGCCCATGTGACTGAGCACATGTGGTGCCCACATCACAGCCCTTGACATGTGCACTCTCTCCTACTCTCTCTTCTCCTTCCCTTCTAAAATTCTCCATATTAAGGAGGATTTTCTTTTCTTCACTCATCTACTCCTGGAAAATCTTTTTATGAGGAAGACAAAGAACCTTGAAAAGCCCTGGTTAAGACTTAGAACTGACTTTTCTGTAAAGAGCAATTCCTTGCTCTGTCCTGAGTCTGTGGCTCCCTGAGAAATCTCTGGTGGTGGTGATCAGTTCCTGTGCCTAGAGGCCAACAAGACATCAGGTGTGGCTTGATGACCACTTTATGGCAGGGGTCTGGCCTGAGCAGTGCAGGGAATCTAGCAGACTGTATCAGTCCTAGCCTTCCCAGTGATACTCGCCGGGCAGCAAAGATGGATCAGGAGAAATCTCCTTCCCAACTGGCCTAAGCTACCTGTGGGGGCCCAGTTATATCAAGAGTACAGACAAGTGGATTTTGCTACTAGTTCTGGTAAAGAAACATGTTTTAACATTATAGACACACATTTATTTCTAATTGATTGGTCACATACAGTTTTCAAATCTATATTGTATTCATGTTTTTGTTATCTTCAGTGTCCAAGAAGTTGACGAAGGACACATCTTTTGTGCATGTGTGAAGCAAGATTGTTCTTGTTAAACGAATTTGACTAGAGTGAGAAGAGAGAGGAATAGTAGTTCAAGAGAAAACACAAGAGAACACCAGCAAGCAAACAAGCAAGCAGAGATACATATGCAAAGGAGAAAGCAAGCCAATTATTATCTTTCTTAATTAAAAATATCAAATTTCTTTAATCTATACTTAATACCTAGGTTGCAGTTGAGTAATTAAAAGTTTTCAAGTTTGCAAACACCAGTGACTTCTGTATCTCCATTCTCTTGAAAATCTCTTTGGTGCATTATTTTTTTTAAAGGATTTTGGAGCTGGTATTAGCATATGTTACTTTATTGCTAATCAGTAGCTGTTGGCAGAGTCTTGCAGTTCTTTTAAAATTGAATATGACAATATTTTATTTCAAAAAATTCTAGCTAAAATTCAAGCAACAGTCATACAGCCTTTTACTTTATCACTGTCTTCCCATTCATCATCGATTTGCTCGAGCGGGCACCAGTGTCGTATTTGATATGCCAAATACCAGTAACAACTATAGACCTCATTCCCATGACCTGATGGAATGGTTTGAGGCTCTTTATGTTCCTGGAGAAAGCAGGTGCCCTTGGGCTCTACTTACATGAGACAGGTCATATGGAGATGTTACTGGTGCCTTTCCTTTATAAGATTCCTAAATTTCTTGACTGCCATCAATGTCCTAAATATGATTTTTGATACTGCCTCCTAATCTCATCATTTCTATGCTCCAGCAACACCAAGCTTCTATGCTAGTTTTGGTCTTCTTTGCCCATAATTTGTCTCTGTGACACAGTTGGCTCTAGAATAAGATTAAATATCATGGAGTGTGACAGATGGAGTAGCCCTATGGGATTTGTAAATCATTTCAGTGATTTGTGATCCCACATAGGGTCTTTGGAATCACTTGGAATGATTTTAATGAAGAGAGAGAAACCACCAGATTTTGACAGTTAAAGCTTACCCACAAAGGGTCAGAAAGTAACTGGGTTTTGTGCTTGAGGGGAGTTCAAAGCAGTGCTCAGGTACTTAATGACTACTCTCAGCATAACATGGCAAACCAGCCACAGAGCTTAATTACAGAGCCTGAGGATTTGGTGTGTTTGGTCCCTGAAGTTCCAAAACCATGAGACCACTTGACCATGTGTACGAGTCCCTAATATCATATCCAATGGTGCTTGAGGCATGAAGTTTGTTTGTGCTTTTCCTTAATTCATTTTATGTAACAGTGTCTGATATATCATGGATATTAACCCCTTATCAGATGGATATTGGGTGAATGTTCTTTCCCATTCTGTGGACTGTTTTTGTATCTTGGTTATTGTTTCTTTTGAGGTGCAGAAACTTTTTAGTTTCATGTAGTCCCATATGTTTATCCCTTTTTCTAGTTGTTTTGTTAGTGGTGTTTCATCTTTGAAGATGTCTTTAGCTTCAATATCATGGAGGTTTTTCCTAATTTTCTTCGATGTGCTTTATGAATTCAGTTCTGATAGTGAGATCTTTAATCCATTTTTATCTGATTTTTGAGCACAGTGATAGACAGAGGTCTAAATTAATTTTTTTACATGTAGCTGCCCAGTTTTCCCAGCACCACTTTTTGAAGAGGCTTTCCTTGTTCCATTTCACATGTTTTGCTCCTTTGTTGAAGGTTAAATGATCGTTGTGTTTGAGGCTGGTTGTTAGGATACTCAACTCTATTCCATAGGTCCACATGTCTGTTTTTATTCCAATACCGTGCTGTTTTAATTGCTACTGCTTTGTAGTAGAGTTTGAAGTTGGGAATGATGATGCCTCCCTTCTTCTTTTTCCCAAGGATTGCTTTAGCTACCCGTGGGGTTTATTATTCTGTACAAATTTCAGGCGAGTTTGGTCAATTTCTTTGAAGAATGTCATGGGTATCCTTATGGGGATGGCATTGAATCTGTATAAAACTCTAGGGAGAATTACCATTTTGATAATGTTGATTCTCCCGATCCATGAGCAGGGAATGAGTTTCCATTTCCTTGTGTCCTCTTTTATTTCTTGAAGTAATGTTTTGTAGTTCTCTTTGTAGAGGTCCTTTATGTTCTTTGTTAAACTGATTCCTAGGTATTGGATTTTCTGTGGTACAATTGTGAATGGGATCATTTTCTTGATATCCCTTTCATCTCTTTTGTTACTTGCATATAGGAAAGACACTGACTTTTGGGTATTGACTTTGTACCCTGACACTCTACGAGAGGTATCTATTGTTTCTAGGAGCTTTTTGTAGAGAGTGTAGGGTTCTCTAGGTGTGGTTTATGTACATTAAAAATTGAAAATCATATTGATAAAATATCATTTATTGAAATTTACCAGAGAAGTCAAAACAGCAAGGGGCTGGGAGATAGCCCTGGTGTAAAAGCACGTGCCTGTTACATTCAGGTTCCTGAGTTTGATGCCTACACCACATACTTTCACTCTACTAAGTAGCACTACTTTGCCCCTGGTCTCATAAGCTTCACTGGGAGTGAAACTTATTTTTAGTTTTTGCTTTTTGGGTCACACCTGGCAATGCTCAGGAGTTATTCTAGTTCTGCACTCAGAAATTTCTCCTGGAATTGCTGATGGGACCATAAGGGATGCTGGGGATGGAACCCTGATGAGCTGCATGCAAGATAAGTGCCCCACCTGCTGTACTATTGCTCCACCCCTTGGGAGTGAAATTTACCAAAAATATAAATAAATAAAAAACAAAAAATCCAGATGAACTAAAGGAGCAAGTTCTGCTAGTTGCCAGTTTTTGATTCGAGATTTTAAAAGAGATACAGCATGTCCTGGGGTTGAGAAAACAGGTGCCAAGATAGCACCTATATGGAGAAGGACAACAAATAGTTCAGACTACTATTATTTATCACCCAGTATAAATGTGTTTCCATTTCAGGGCCTAGAGAAAGAGAAAGAGCTCAATGTACTGGACCGCAGTCTTCACACACAGGAGACCAAAATTCAGTCCTTGGAACTAGATGGTCCTAGATCATTGTGAGAAGCAACCCACATCAGTGAGCCAGGAATAGGTCTGAAGTACTGCCAGGTGTGTGCCTCCTCCGTCAAAAAAAAGTGTTTAAATTTCATAACAAAATATGGCTATATTTTGGAGCATACATATAAATCTAACGTGTTTTAATTTTCTAGGAGAATACATAATTCCTTTAATATTTACAGAAGGGCACTTTACTGTCATCAGTAATATTCTTAGTCTTCCAGAATAAAGAATCTAGCAACTTACTGTGTTAACAAAGAAGTAAGTACTTAACAATTACAGAAAACAATGTACTTACATTTTATTCATCTTCAAATGTAAGATGTACTAAAGCTACGTAATGCTTCTTATACATTCAAATATAATTTGCCTTTTCCTCCACACCATGATCATGCTACCCGCACAGCAAAGCCTGGCAAACTACCCGTGTCGTATTTGATATGCCAGATGCCAGTAACAATTATAGACCTTATTCCCATGACCTGATGGAATGCTTTGAGGCTCTTTATGTTCCTGGAGCAAGCTGGTGCCCTTGGGCTCTACTTGCATGAGACAGGTCATATGGAGATGTTACTGGTGCCCGCTCAAGCAAATCGAAGATGAACGGGAAGACAGTGATACAGTGACAGACAGTGATACATTCAAATATAAAGGAAAATTTTTCTGTCATACTAATATCATTTTAAATCTATTTTCAATAAATTTCAAATCAGTGCAGATACTTACTAATGTAACTATTGACAAGAATCCCCAAGATATGCTTTTGATAAACCATGTATCTGTTACCTAATTTATCAGATGAGTATTTTCAACTGTTATGACATGCATAATTGGTTACAATAATGTTATTTTGTTCTCCTTCTGGAATGGTAAAGCATAATCACTGGCTTATATAGCATGGTAGTTCACTTGTAAATTGGTGAAAGGAGCTCCTTTTGTTGACGATCTAATGTCTGCCATCTGTTTGCAAGGGATGAAGCCTAAGTGCTATCTAATTAGCCATAAATTAGGTATCAGTAACAGATTTTTGACATGATCCTTGGTTACGGTTTTATTCTTTTCTTTTAAGCTGAGTATTTGGTATTTGATGGAGCACAAGTTCTCTCTTAAGATGTACAGAAATATATTTCTTAAGTTCTAGAAACTTTTCTGGTTTTATAAGCTAGACCTTTTTCAAAGTGTCCACCCCCTACTTTTGGAGATATGAAAATAATTTTATGCTGAGTAAAGAGAAAAACTGAAATAGCCAAGTCTATAAGAAGAGCAAACGCATGTGTATGTAGAGCATATTACACCTCTTGGGCTGAGCACTGACAGTTGATAGACTGTTTGATTTTCGAATCAAATTAATGTTGGTATCAACATTACCAGACTGAGTTTATTTTATTTTTTCTGAGAGTTCTTATACTCCCATTGCACACTATGTTTGAAAAAGAGAAAATTAGAATGTGATCAAAAGCATGTCTGTGTTTCTTCATCTCTGAGAATCTGTTTTCTAGGCCAGCTTCACTTTAGTTAACTCACAAAATACCATTCATTCCATTCTTTGATTAATCAGGACCTTATAATTTACTTTCAAGCAAATCAAGTTATTAAATTTCCATAGGCTTCAGTTTTCTCTCCTGTAAATATTTTTACCTACTTTCTAAGTGAGAGCTCATACATTTGTAAATCCTTAAACTATAAATGACCAGAGATAGGAGAGATTAATATGACTGTTCATCTATTGATAATCAACTGCCAATCCCTTAACTCTAGTATCACTGCTTTTAACTAGATTTTCTTAATCTACACTTTAAGTTCCCATTTCTTCATATTGCTCAGTATTTATCTACAAACTTTTAATATCTCCTCCTTTTCAGTGTTTGTAAGAAAATAAATCTATGTTCTTCAAGTAACATTTCCTTGATCCCCACAAGTTTCTCCACTGTGGTCATTTTTATCAAGTATTTTCCGGACAATATCATTTGCTATGTCCACCTACCCATCATAAGAAAACTCTTAAAGATTCTTCTATGCCTTCTGCTTCTGCCCTCTTTCTTTTTCTTCCTGCCAAAGTGCACTGCAATTTGTTTTAATTATGCTAACCTAAGCACAGGCCACCAGTGGTATGTACCAGTGTCAACATGCTAACCTATTTTTTTTACAAGTAAAGCTCCTATGTCAGAGTGTTATAATGTCCTCAGTACTGGCTTTTACTTTTTTGAAATCCATTTTCACCTCTTTGTAAAATCATTTTGTTGTTTTCATTTTGTTTGGGGGCCATACCTGTCAATGCTCATGGTTTATCCTGGCTTTGTAGTCAGGAATCACTCATGGTAGACTCGAGGGACCATATGGGGTGTCAGTGACTGAAACTGGGAATGTTGTATGCAAGGCAAACGACCTACCTGTTATACTATCTCTCCAGCTTCCAATTTCACCTCTTTGTTAAGAAACAATTTTTCCCAGGTTACTAAAAGCATTGGTCTCTATAGACAACCACATGCTTCTTAAATTCTCCCTTGTATTTAACATTGCTAACTCTCTTTATGCTTGAAATTTCTCTTGATTCACAAGGTTTCCCATACCTCTCTGATTATTCTCTTGGTTTAAGACTGTTTTTTCTTACTACCACCTGACTCTTAAATATAAACATTTTTATAAATTCTATTAACTTCTTTCATGCAGTTTTACCTAATTTCATGGCTTCAGTTAGATATTCTTTGTAAGAATTTTATAAATTAATTTGAGTTACCTCTAAATTTTCCATCCTATATTTACTACATTCTGCAAAGGATCTGTCCATGTACAATCTTTTAAGTCAAATTCACTATTTTTTATTGAAATACAGCTGTGCCTTCCAACTGTATTGTTAGATCATCTCTGGGTCCCCTGGGATGAACTCAGACCCACAGCAGAGCCTGGCAAGATACCTGAGGTGTATTCTAATACCAAAAACAATAACAATAATGGACCTCATTCCCAACGAATGGAGACATTACTGGTGCCCACTCAAGCAAATTGATGATCAACAGGAAGACAAGTGACAAGTGACTCAATACTGACTAAAACCCTTTTTTCCATTCATATTGAACAAAATGTTAAACTCTATAGTTTTACTGTTCATTCTTATACATTCCTCCTGTAAGTGGATCATCACCTCACTTGAATTAAGACTCTTAACTAGATATTCTACCTTGAGTTTTTCATATAATTCCTTTTATATAGGATCATTATGTTCATCTGCCACATATAATATACTATGTAAATGAATTATCTATGTAAAATTGTTAGATATACCAACTTTATACCAACATCCAGTGCCCTTAATTAACCAGCCCCATTGTATTTATTAACTATTTGAAAATAGCTCATAGTTTTGTTATCAGTATTATTCACACTTGTAACTCAATTTGACTACTCTCTTATACTTCCAATTATACCTAATAATGTCATTTGTTTAATGAAGGCTTCCCTGAATTTCTTCAGAATCAGTCACTCTCCTTTTCCAGCAGAACACTTCCACATGCGCATTATTTATGTATAGGAAACATCTTCTATATTAGATAATTTCAAAATCATTAAGAATTATTTTTTTGTATTAGAGTCTTTATAATATATTAGCTGAGGGGCCGGAACAATAGCACAGCAGGGAAGGCATATATATATATATATATATATATATATATATATATATATATTCATTTTGAAAATATGAATACATATACATTCTGTAACTATGCCACAGCTCAGATTCTAGATGTACAGTACAAATTTATGAATCAAGACTGAGTTCAGGGGCTGGAGCGATAGCCCAGTGGGTAGGGCGTGTGCCTTGCATGCATCCGGCCTCTGCTGGCCTGGGTTCGATCCCCGGCATCCCATATGGTCCCCGAGCACCGCCAGGAGTAATTCCTGAGTGCAGAGCCAGGAGTAGCCCCTGAGCATTGCCGAGTGTGACCCAAAAAGGCAAAAAAAAAAGACTGAGTTCAACATCCATCTCTATCTAGACTGATCATTACTGCTCTCTCAGTTTCAGTCCATGCTATGACTCACAGCCTATTCCACTTCTAATTGATTTACTAAAATTAATATTTTACAGTCCTCTCCTTAGACCAAATATTTTTTCCTGACACACTAATCCATAAATACTGCAATGATGAAAAACATGATAGGCAATTCCAGAAGGTACACTTGCAATTTTTGACTCTTGAAGAATTAACAATCTGATATTTATTAAGTTTAGTTTATATATTCTTCAGGTAAATGAGACTAACAAGTCAGATTAGTGAGGAAGAGAAGCGACAAACATTGTCCAAGTTCTAATGATTCTAAAATATATGCCTATATCCAGAACTGAAATGATTTCCTAAAGTATTTTAAGTATTTTCCTTAACTGCTCCTATTGTAGGAGTACAGGAAAGGAAAAAAGAAGACATGCCTGCAACTTGTTCAAGGAATAAACCATTTCTTCTTTATTATCCTTCTTCTCTCTTACTATGAAAGGTTTACACAAACACTGGTTGAGGAAAAAACACCTTTGAAATACTTTTCCTTTTATGTCATCATTGTCACTGTCACTGTCACTGTCTTCCCATTCATCATCGATTTCTCGAGCGGGCACCAGCACCATCTCCATATGTCCTGTCTCATGCTAGTAGAGCCCAATGGCATCTGCTTGCTCCAGGAACATAAAGAGCCTCAAACCATTCCATCAGGTCATGGAAATGAGGTCTATAATTATTACTGGTATTTGGCATATCAAATACGACACGGGTAGCTTGCCAGGCTCGGCTGTGTGGGCGGTATACTCTTGTAGTCACCTCTAAATCCAGCATTTATTGATGAACTGCATCAATAATTTTTATAATATCCCTAAGTCATTGCATTATCCTAGTTTAAAATAAGCAAACTGAGGTCAACATACACCAAGTTGGAATAGCAGAGCTACTGGCTTTAAAGTATAATAGGGCTATAACTGATTTTACAGTGAATAAAATTTAGTAAGTATTAATAATTCCATAAAATATCTAACACCGGTACTTATGTATTTCATGGAAAGAAGTATAAAATATGCAAAAAAAGCAAAAGACTTACTCTCGGTCGATCACAAGGCAGGTTACAGCTTCTGCAGCAATGACATTTGCTGTCCTCACATCTTCCCTATTCACAAAATAAAAGAAAAATTGAAATAAATTATTTGTTTGATTAATTCCAGAAACATATGAAATTATGTAAATACTTCTGATATACCGACTTCCGGTGTTAAACTCTGTTTTCAAATTTGTCATGAGAAACCAGCTTTGTTTGCAATCAGGAATGCAAATTCTCCAGTTACATCTGATGGTTATAACTTATAAACTCAATGCTTCCTTCACTCACACCAGGTGAAGCAAAATTTTGTACCTCATCCTTTGTGCTCTTTGAGGAATTACTTACATAATGATAGAGGAAATAAAGAAGAAAGTTTTTCTTTTATTTTTCCTGGTGCCATGGATCAAACCCAGGGCTTTACACATGCAAGGCAAGTGCTCTACCACTGAACTAGACCGCAGATCTTTACACTTTTTTTTAAAGGATCTGATGATATTTCTCTTGCTTCTGTATAAATAGCATTCTATTCCTTTAGTGTACTGAATTAATTTCACCTTTGAGGACATAGATATGTTTTAATTACTTTCTATTTAGAGAGTTTTTAAATATCTCTAATTTCTTGGCAATTCATAATAGTTATTCATATATAACAAAGCTTGTTCTGCTGCAAGAGCATTAGACCAACTTGTCACGCTGAATGATAAATGTATATATTCTCTAAATCATCCAGTCTTGGGACCAGAGTGATAGTAAAGCAGGTAGGGCATTTGCCTTGCACACAGCTGACCAGGGCTCGGTCCCAGCATCCCATTTGCACTGCCAGGAGTAATTTCTAAATGAAGAGCCAGGAGTAACCTCTGAGCATCATCAAGTATGACCCATAAAGAAAAAAAAAGTATTCAGTCTTTTTCTGAAAAAAAAAATTAATCAACATCTTAAACCTTTAAAACTATGTCTGATATTTCTTATCCAGTGGTCACAGTAGATTTGGAAAATTTATGCTCACATTTCATTTTGAGTGTACTAAAAACTTTAATGCCATAGTCACTGAAACATAGCTTATAAGTTATATTTGAAAATGTACTTTTCCTTGAAAAGAAAAATTTCTAAGTTAATTAATAATAAATTTCAGGTTAAATAATATTAAGATAGGCATCTAAAATAGCATGAAAAATAAATTTTAAGAAACATAGCAGATTAATCTCTAATTTCAAGTTTGAAAATAAACTTTTTATGAGTTGATTTAATATTTATTTCAAAGTGTAATAGGGCTCACGACTTCTTAAATCCATAGTTTCCCCATTATGTTTTTTGTAACATTGTGTTGTTATTCATATATACACATAACTGCTGCATTCAGAGATGTTTGTTCCATTGATGTTTGTTTCTTTGTTCCATTGAGGCCCCATTCACTCTCAATGGAACAAGCATCTCTGAATGCAGCAGTTATGTGTACCTAGGTCAAGAAATCAACATGATGAACGACCTAAAACCTGAGCTGCGCAGGAGGAAGAGAGCGGCATGGAATGCCTTCAAAGGCATCAAAGAATTAGCTAAAAGGACAAAGAACCTCCGACTCCAGGCACATCTCTTTGACTCCACCATTCTCCCTGCATTAACACATGCCTCAGAGACCTGGGCCCTACGAAAGCAGGATGAGAATGCTATTCGGGTCTCCCAGAGAGGAATCGAAAGAGCTATGCTTGGAATATCACGCCTCACTCAAGTGAGAGAAGGAATCCGGAATTCTAACCTCCGTTGCTATTCCAGAATTAGGGATGCTGTCTCATTTGCCAAGGCATCGAAAATCAGATGGGGTGGACATGTAATGCGATTTGGAGATGACCGCTGGACTAGAGCTGTTACCAACTGGATCCCACGGGATGTCAAAAGATCATGTGGCCGCCCACCTACAAGATGGTGGGACTTCCTTGTCAAGACCCTGAAGGAACGGTTTGAGGCTCTTCATATTCCTGAATCAACCAGATACCATTGGGATACATTGGCATGTGATAGGGTCCAATGGAAATGTTACCTGCACCAGCTCGAGCAAATCGATGAATAATGGGATTCAAGTGATTAAGTGATTTAGTGTGTTGTTATGATTTATTAATATCTCAAACTTCTTTGTCATAAAATGCTACCTTACTTTTGTCTGTTGCATTATATTATGTTGCAATAATAATTTACATAATTATTATTTAATATTTGGTAATTAGACCTATTTTCCTTATTAAATTCATTTTAAGGAATACTGTAATAGTATTATTAAGCATTAGTATTTCACAAATAATGTTTAACAAAAATGTTAAACTAAGTTTTTCACATCTAATAAAACACAGTTTGATTCCTGTAGAGTTGTATTTACATATTGATTTTAGAGAGGGATTTTCTGAAAATGTTAATTTTTCATCCAGTAATATGACAAAACCTTTCATAAATATCAGACTTAGTTTTATGTCTTTTAAGTGAATTTCTATAAAACTATATATTGCTAGGCATTTTGTAGCTTCTGTTTCTCTTATGAGAGACAGTTCTCTTCCATTTCTGTTTCCCAATTGTCCGCGCTATTGTTTTTTTTTTTTTGCTCTTTAGGTCATATAAGGAGATGCTCAGGGATTACTGCTGATTCTGAAATCAGGAACTACTCCTACTGGTGCTCAGGGTACTGTGTGGGATGGCAGGGATCAAACCAAGGAGGGCAACATGCCAAGCAAACACCCTTCTGCTGTACTATCGCTCTGGCTCTCATTGTCAATGCTATTAATGAAAACTTGATTACTCTTTAATTTAGTCTACCCACCATACTCAGCTCTCTGAGTTGAAATGTTTATTACAGCTCCAATATCCAGGACAATCTTCCTAGCACCTGCACACATAATCCATCTTTCATCAAACAGAACTTTCCTCACTGGACACTACCATCATCATCTCTCACCAACCTATCAAGTCTATCATCTCCCTCTATCACAACTTCTTAACGTAATGAGGAAGCTTCTCATCAATTATGCTTATTTCACCCCTGCTCCTTTTAGATCTGAGACAAAGTTATCCTTAGAGAGCCAGAAGTAACCAGATCAGGTTTTTCCATCTTCCTTTTCTCATGGCCACAAACACATCTTCATTCCAGTTTCTATCACATTTACTAATTTATACAGTAATTTGTGCAGTCACTTGCTTAATTAATCCATGTCCCTGCTACTAAGCCACATTAATGGTAAAGCCCATGATCAGTGTTATGTTCTCTTTACCCAAAAAGAATGGAAATATTACTAAAACACAGAAGGTCCTTGATTTGTGTGGGTTATCAGAATGTTACTGTTGTCATTCTGTGAGAATGTCACCATTTTGTATAAATTTGTAAGATATCATAGCGGCGCATGCGGTTTATCAATAAATGCTTTATTTAGAGGTGATTACAACAGTATGCCACCCGCACGACAAGCCTGGCAAGCTGCTCGTGTAGTATTTGATATGCCAAATACCAGTAACATTTATATTAGGTCATTCCTGTGACCTAATATAATTGTTTGAGGCTCTTTATGTTCCTGGAGCGGGCTGATGCCTTTGGGTTCTACTAGCATGAGACAGGACATATGGAGATATTACTGGTGCCTGCTCTAGCAAATAGATGATTAATGGGAAGATAGTGATAGATAGTGAGATAGTGATAGTATAGTAGACAAAAAATATAGTATAGCAGGGCTCAGGCTTTTTTTTGTTTTGTTCTTTCACAACACCTCGTGTTGCTCAGGGTTTACTCCTGGCTCTGTGCTCAAGGATTACTCCTGGCCAGTTTGGGGAACTAAATGGAGTTCCAGGGATCCAACCTCATTGGCCTCATACAAGTTAAGTGCCTTGCCCATTCTCCTCTTCTCTAACCCAAGCAGAACCATATTTTGGAGCCACAATATCTTTGTTTTATGCAATAAAAATAACTCACTTTGAGAAATGCTCAAATTTTTTTCATCTAAAAAACAGGGTAAGTGTCCATTTACAGACTAAATGAGATCCATCAGAGAAAAGATTTACACAGTTTAGTGCATAGAAAATAGATTTCTTTTATATAAATCAATTATTCTCATTACTTATGTGTCTGTCCTTCAGAGGTGCTATCTGGTGTTTTATGGAAAATTCCTACCCTAGAATAAACTGATTCTGCTGCATAGAAATACATAATAATTTTTTTCAAATATACCACAATTCTAAGTAGAGAATTTTTTGTGCAACAGACACCTGTAAAGATCAATAATTTTTCATTAGGTTCTAGTTGTCACAAATAACGTACAAAACTGCTCATAGCAATATAGGTGATTACAAATTCTCATTAGTATAAAATCAAAAAATCTACCTATGACAGCTTGGCAGAAAACAAAAAAATTTCTTTCCTTAAAATATACTTTCATGTTGATAATTTAGCTTTGAAAAAATATACAAAATAATGTCCTATTGTGAATACATATTTGATGTACGTGAAAATTTTAATGCTTTCACACAACTTTGCAAAATGTAAATTCTATATTATCTGTTCTAACTTGTATAAACTTTAAAAATAAATTTGATTTCCAGTTCCAGAGCAATAGAACAGAAGGTTGGGTGCTAGAGCTGGTGATTTAGGTCAGGTTAGATTCAGGCACCTCAAAATGGTCCCCCAAGTCCCTCCAGGACTGATCGCTGAGCACAAAGTCTGGAGTAAGCCCCAACTACCACCAGTTTTGGCCTCAAAACCAAAAATTATATAAAAATGAATATACAAATTTTATTCTCATATAATGAGAAGAAACCCCACAATTATTTTAAAATGTAGACAGAGAAAAATTAAAGATAAAAATATAGTCTATTGAAATTGAATATAATTTTTCCAGCACTATTTCCAGGTTATTGACTATAGTCAGGCTTAGAACCTAGTGAAGCGACATATTACATATTACAACAAAAGACACATAGCCTGGGATAAAAACAGCATATTATATAACAGATTTCAGTCTGTCTTTTATTGAGCAGATAATATAAAAATCAGAAGTTATAGAAATAATTTGCAAGATCTCATTTACTGCATAGAACAGGGGTGTGGATTTTATTCCAATTTGTGTGTGGGACTACAGATTAGATAGCATACCAATCTCAGACTATCTAGTTGCAGCCTTGAAATTTGAACACAAATCTAAGTTACTAAAACTTGTCTTTCTTCCATCATAATATGCTGCTAACATACACTTTCAGATTTTAGTTTGAATATTATTTGCAATTCATTTTAACCCAACCTAACCTTTGAGCAGCAAGTAGTTATGTTTCTGTCAAAATATATATATTTAATTGCTTTAAAAATTTTATAGATGCCTCATTGCAAATCTAACTCAGCAAAACATTTTGACCTTTAAACTGTGAGAATTCTTATCCATAGTAATATTTTAGTCTTCCCATGTTGCTTATATGTAGTTACAGCAATAGGAAATTATTCAAAAATCAGGTTCTTCTAACGCCAAACTCATGTTGTCATTACATTGTTACATAGTCTGTACTTTAAGGTGCTTTAATGCCATTACACCTAGAGATTACCTGTTGAGTTTGCTCCAGTGTGAGACAAAATATGATTTGAGTTATATTACATAAAACAATCCCTTATTTTAGGAGAATGGATTAAACTTTTTCATGAGAAAAAAATTATGTAAACTGACAACACCATGATTTTCTGGACATGCTTACTTCCTTTGCAGCTCCAAGGACCATGATAAAAGCATAAACTGGATTTAGCTATAAAATATTACATATTCATATATTTAAGAGCCCCATGTTTTTATTAAATAAACTGTTCCCATTACATAGCCCTTATGATACTAGTTTTCATAAATCTTGTGCAAATTTTTCAGTGGTTTCATGTACAGCTGGTTTAGAGGAGGTAAAAGGGAAAAGGGATAAAGTATGTGTTGTTTTCAAAAATTGAACTTTCTCCTACTTTTTACTCTTTGAACAGGACAGGGTATTTTCCCAATTTATGATTTTGAAAAATATTTCAGCACATAAGAATGATACAACTACAATTCTAATGTATGGTCTAGTTAATGGAAAACTTTCAAGCAAATTTGCCTTTGTATATTCAGTATAATAAGTTTGCTTCATTAAAGTAAATATTTGTATATACAAAACCATAAATGTATATAATACGCACAAAATCATATATATGCATGCATATACACTTAGATACATATACTACATATCATCTAAGTATAACATGCTCAATGTCATTAAAAGTAAAGTTTTAGGTCAGAGAGATAGCTCAAAGGGCTGCATGCATGCTTTATTACAGGAGTCTCGGGTTGATCCCCAGCAGTAACCTGTCCCCACTGCACCTCTGGCAGAAGCAACCTGAACACACAGATGAGAGTAACCCCAGAGTATTTCCTAGTATGGCCCAAGCACTGCCCCACCACAAAAAAAAGGTAAAAATCTCATATTTATCCAGGTTTATATCTGTGTATTAGTTTTACAGCATGACACACATATACAGCTACAGAGGTAGCTGTGTTTTGCAGATTAAGAGCTATAACTAACTATTAATCATTCATTACAGTGAAAGTTAGCAGCTTAGTAGTAGGCTGTCATTTTAAGCATTTTTCTTGAGAAGTTAGATATTCCTTTCAATGAAATCACTGAGCATGAAAATTATCCAAAAAATATTTAAACACAGTTTTCAGTTCACTGACTCTGATATGCTATGAACTTCATCACTGGAATCTTCATCATCGCTGTATCCCCATGTAGTGTCACTGTCAGAGTCTGAATAATCCATAACAATATTATGCGTTCTCTGAAGCAGTTTTCTTATGTCTTATGGCAGCTGGAGAAGGTTATAGTAGATCCATATCCCAGAGGAACAAATGCAGAGTACATGAAGCCAAAAGAGAACACAGTTCACGCAAAGCAACTGTCTAAGTAAGACTCTCCCTTTCCAGTTCTAGAGCAATGTGACCTTTCAACAAGCTCCTAACATTCCCCTAGTGCCAGTCTTCCTGGTAACTGACACTTCTCCAGTTGCTTTGATTTTACAGCAATGCCTGGGTCAAAACCCTTAATCCCCAGTCAAGTATAACAGTTTAGTGTACATAGTTAAGTTCGGTTCATGCAAAATCAAAAAAAAAGAAAAAAGAAAAATGGAAAAAATAAATTTTTTAATTTCAAAATCAAAGGCAATCTTACTACATAGCAGGCAGAATATTCAAAATTCACAGAATATGACAAGCATCAAAGAGCAACTTAAAATGAAATCATGGAGGTGGAGTGATAGTCCAGTGGGTAGGGCATTTGCTTGCATGCGGCCAACCCAGGTTTGATCCTCAGCATCCCATATGGTACCCCTGAACACTGTCAGGAGTAATTCCAGAGTGCAGAGTCAGGAGTACCCCCTGAACATTGCGAGTGTGACCCAAAAAAGCAAAAAACAAACAAACAAACAAACAAACAAACAAACAAACAAATAAATAAATAAATAAATAAATAAATCAATGAAATGAAATCACATTTGGAATTAATTATGAACTAGAACTGGAGTCCTTGAAAAATTTCTCTGCACTCTATCAAAACTGGGCCTCAGAACAGTAGGTATTATTTTTTTTTAATATTTTATTATACCATCGTGAGATATACAATTACAAAGATGTTCATAAGATATTCATATTTGGGTTTCGGTCATACAGTGTTCCAGCACCCATCCCTAATACTTTCACTTGTCACTTGTATCACTTGTCTTCCCATTGTTCATCGATTTGCTCCAGCAGCAGCAATAACATCTCAATACATCCTATCACATCCTAGTGTAGCCCAGGGACATCTGCTAGCTCCATGAACAAAAAGAGCCTCAAACCATTCTATCAGTTCATGGGAATGAGACCTATAATTGTTACTGGTATTTGGCATGTCAAATACGACATGGGTAGCTTGCCCAGGCTCTGCCAGTGCAGATGGAATACTCTTGTAGTCATCTCTAATCTTGAGCATTTATTGATGAACTGCATGGCTGCATGAGCCAGGCTTGTGATCAGCTCTTCTGCTGGGTGAAACTCTGACGAGAGGGAATCTGGATGCGGAAAATGGTGGCCCTCATGGTGTGGGAGTCCCTCTAGCTTCTTACAAGGCTCTGCTGGGGTGGCGGGCCAGGGCTAGAACCTGCCTTCCTCCTGGGTGCCTCGTAATCAGCTGGTAGCAGCTCTGCCTCATTCGTGTATATGAGTTGCTGGATCAGTGTACCTGGGCTGGGCTTGGAAAAGACTGCTGCAGGATAGGTCTGTGAGGAGCCAGTCTGTAATCAGCTCTTCTGCTGGGTGGAGCTCTGACGAAGAGGAGAGTCCAGATGTGGAAAATGCTGATCACTAGGCGCCAGGGAGAGAAGGTGGGTTCTAGTCCTGGCCTGCCACCCCAGCAGAGCCTCGCAAGAAGCTAGAGGACCCCCAACAACATGAGGGTCGCCTAATACTTTATAACTAGGATAATATTCTGAGTCCTAGTATTCTCATTGCTGTTAGAGTACAAATAGATTTATTGCCTACTCTGGCATAAAAAAATTGCAAGTCTTTACATATTTAAAAATAAATCCCTAAAAAGTGTTTTATAGACATAAGGAATAGCTGTCTCTCTCTCATTTTTCTCTATTACTTACTTCAAGCATTTTTAATGCATACAGGGTTAGATATGATGCTGTCACTGTCTTATTAGAGAACCATTTAGTCATTTTCTGAATGAGCTAAATATATACTAATTTAGAGGAAAAGAAGAATAATTTTACTTGATTAAAACTTCATATAATCAAAAAATAGAGTAAAATATGCTCTGTTTATGTACTGTTGCAGGGCTCCTAAGAGCCTCTGCATCTGCCCTGGATTGCCTCCTGAAGGTCACTTCATAGATAGGGGGTAGTTTAAATGTGGCAGTTTATCTGACCATGTATTCTGTACTGGCTGGTATAAATATTCTCTCATGCTACCACAATCATCGTGGGACTAGTTAGATCTTACCAGCATATTTGCCTGGCCATGCTGGATCTCTAAGTAATTAGACCAGAAAGAAATGCTGTTTGCCTCCAAGCAAGCAAGCATGACTCCCTGATAACTCAAAGGCAACTAAAATACAAAACTACCATGAAGTAGAGGAGGCACACTCTTGTGAAGGCTTGGAGAAATATTTAACTGGCATTAGTATAATCTTTGGTACAGAGGCATGCCATCTCAGAAATTCCCTTCTCTACCCTATAAAGGCATTTCCAGGCAGATCTTGGCTCAAAACATTAGCATCTAAAAGAGCCTAGGTGCTGGGAGAAATTACCTGAGGGCATTTGACCCTCCCTGCCAGGGGAAGTTACATTTAGCTTATAGCTTCTCCCAGCTCTGCTAGGGAGGCTTTGAATTAGCAATGGGTTCTTGTAAACGGCCAGAAGGCCTCCTGAAGTGCTACATTTCTATAGAGCTGTTTTTCTGTTTTCATCTCTAGATAGCCCATCCCAGAATGGGCCAGGCTCGGGAGTTTAGATGGATTTCTAGCTATAAAATAAGCTGCAAGAAGAAAAAAAGCCTTTTTTTCCCTTATTTTGTTTTTGGCTTCCCTTGGCATTTTGCTTCTCCATCCTCTCCATTCTCTGTTGGGCCTCAATACATGGTGGCAGCCATCTTGGCCTAAACATGGCTGGGGCCTAGCTGGGAACCCAGAGTCCGGAGGTTTTCCCTGCTCTTGGATTGTATATCGGAATCTGTGATAGTAAAGCCCTTTTAAAACTGCATCGGACTCCTGAGTTTTCATCCATTCCCTGCCAGCTTTGGAGGTAGAAGGGAATTCGCTTCCTGGTACCATTGGGGACCCCAGTGGCTTCCCCAACAATGTACTCAAGTCAATGTATGTATTACAATCCACAATATGTAAGAAAGGGAAGCAAGAAGGGGAGAGAGAGAGAGGAGAGAGAGAGATAAAGGAGATAAAGAACCTGCCTTGGAGGCAGCCTGGGGGAGGGGGAGGGAATCGAGGACATTGGTGGTGGGTAATGGGCATGTGGAGGGAGGGGTACTGGAACACTGTAGAACCAAAACTCAAATATGAACATCGTGTAATTGTGTATCTAATGGTGGTATAATAAAATATTTAAAAAACCCTTGCCTTCCTCTTAAATTATTTCTTAGAAGCATATTGCTCAAATAAAATAATACCGTGTTTGGTTTTACTATTCAGATTTTGTAATGTAACTGGACGGATGCTTGAATTTGAGAGAGTACTGACAGATAAATTATTCTTTGGGTGTCTCATGGACTGTAAATAGAAAATAAAATAATATTTTTCTCTGCTTATTTTTCATTCTATGGAACTGAAAATCCAGTTCCATAGAATGAAACTTCCATGGAATAATTTTTCTTCTATGGATGAATTTCTCTTCTCTTCAAATGACAAAAAGCATATTAAAATGGTGACTTGGATGATTGTAATAACAAGCGTGAGCTGGTACATGTTTAAAGCTAAATTAGATGGACATACATTTCAAAGGATTACTTCCTAAAGTGCCTTTAAGTCAGAGTGTTCTCTCCTGTGAAGACATCTAAGCTGCTTGTCAGTAGAGTCTCCTATTTCTTGTTCTATTGCTAATGGACTGCATTAATGAGAAAATGACCAATTCTGGTTCACTTATTTTTAATGATAAAATCACTTTGTCTATTTTATCCATTTAGAGTTTTATCATTGTGGATACCTTTTGAAAGTTTTGATTCCCAAGGATTTTAATGCTCCTGAGATGACTTATTTCCCAACCAGAGGTATTTATGTAGAACAGGAAAGTCTATGCTTTTACTTATAATATATTATTGAAACATACAAGTTTCTATATCAAGGCATAGTTTTTTTATGCCAGCATCTTCTCTGACTAAAATGTACTCTTCCATAGAAATCATATGTGCTCTTATGAAATACTACAGTTTTATAATCAGAACAAAACAACAACTCATAAAGCCAGTTTCAATGATTAGAAATTAGAATTTTAATTTGGCTTGACTAGGGGAGAGAAATGTCTTGAATTTGAAAAGACTTAACTCGTCAACATTTTACTTTGTATATTTCTTTTAAAACTTAATGAGGCAATGTTGGTTTATAAGATGATGCTTCAGGGTACAATTTAAAGTCTCTTTCAAATGTATGTTATGGCATAATATGTACATCAAAATGTTCTCCATCACAGCACAGCCACTCCCCTTTCAAAAGTCTCTCCAGTGTGACCTCAGTTTTGCAATCAAAGAGCACTTATGTTGGGCTATATATGTTCCATTTGTTTCATAATATACTATGAGTAAAATTAGCTGATGTTTTCCTCTTTCTCCTTCATACTTATTCTGTATATTCAAAGCCATGCAAGAGCCATCCATATTGGAGACAAAATATAAGATTTTATCTACTCTTAGCTAAGTAGTAGCTCATTGTGTGCATGTACCACATCCTTATCCCCTCATCTATCATTGAGCTAATGGGTTTTGTTCCCATATCTTGGTTAAGGTAAATAGCCTTGCCAAGTATGTTACATATTTTCAGGTTAGTGTTTTTGTGTTCCTCTGATAGAATCCACTTGTATCACTTCACTTTTCTTCCCATTGTTCATTGATTTGCTCAAGCGGGCACCCAGTAATGTCTCCATGCAGCCTGTCATGTGTTAGTGTAGCCCAAGGCATCTGCTCGCTCCAGGAAAACAAAGAGCCTCAAACCATTAGTTCAGGTCATGGGGATGAGGTCTATAATTGTTTCTGTTTTGGCATATAAAATACAACATGGGTAGCTTACCAGGCTCTGCTGTGTGGGTCATATACTCTCAGTAGAGGCATCCTATATGGGTCCCTAAATCCACCAGGAGTGTTCTCTGAGTGCGGAGCCAGGAGCAAATCCTGAACATTGCTGGGTTTGCCAACCCCACCCACTATCCCCCAAAAGAGAAGGGACAGACACAAACATATATAGGACCTAAAATTGCAGCAATAAAGCAACAAATGGTCAAAAAGCAGAAGAAACAGAGTTGGTTCACAAAACTTAGCTTACAGGGTAGGGGAATTGGGGTGGAATGAGAGAGATATATGGGATCTAGGAGAAGATACCTGGGTGGATATGGTGCTGAAATGATGTCTTTGTGAAACTATCACTAACGGTATTGGAAATCACAGTGCCTCAATAAAGATTTAACTCAGGCCAGAGCGACAATACAGTAGGAAGAGAGGTTGCCTTGCATGTGATCAACCTTGGTTCCAATCTAGTATCCCATTTGTCCTCTGGCACTGCCAGGAGTATTCTTTGATTCCAGAGTGCAGAGCCGGAATAACCCCGAGCATTGCCTGTGCTACAAAAAAAAAAAAAAAAAGCACTCTCCCCCGAAAAAAAAAGGCCAGATAAATAGCACAGTGAAGAGGGCATTTGCCTTGGCTAAGTGGCCAAACCGGGTTCTATCCAAGACATCTCATATGGTCCCCAAATACCATCAGGAGTAATTCCAGAGTACAAAGCCAGGAGAAGCTCCTGAGCATTGCCTGGTGTGGGAAAGGAAGGAAGGAAGGAAGGAAGGAAGGAAGGAAGGAAGGAAGGAAGGAAGGAAGGAAGGAAGGAAGGAAGGAAGGGAAGGAAGGAAGGAAGGAAGGAAGGAAGGAAGGAAGGGAAGGAAGGGAAGGAAGGAAGGAAGGAAGGAAGGAAGGAAGGAAGGAAGGAAGGAAGGAAGGAAGGAAGGAAGGAAGGAAGGAAGGAAGGAAGGAAGGAAGGAAGGAAGGAAGGGAAGGAAGGAAGAAAAGCAAGCAAGCCAGCCATAGCGTTAGTACAGTTGGACAGGCATTTGTCTACTAGATGCCAAGCCCGGTTCAATCCCTGGCACTCTTTTGGTCCCGTAATCACCACCAGGGACAGAGTGCAGAGCAGAGTGCAGAAATTCAGAATACAGAGCCTGGAGAAGCCCCTGAGCATTGCTAATAAAGAAAACAAACAAAAAAAGATTTAACAACAAAAACAAAAACTCTCCTATAGGAGAGACCCAGACCAAAGATTTCCTAACATGTCCAACAGTATTATCCAACATGTCACTCATCTATAGTCATG
>JAJIBD010012256.1:0-22874 GCA_021461705.1 Cryptotis parvus
TGCCAGGTTCAATCCCGGCATCCTATATGGTCCCCGAGCACCGCCAGGAGTAATTCCTGAGTGCAGAGCCAGGAGAAACCCTGAGCATTGCCAGGTGTGACCCAAAAGCAAAAAAAAAAAAAAAAAAGTGCCTTTTGTACTGTATAAAAATATAGTTATATAATTGCTTAAATATAAATACTTTACCTTTAGGGCTAGAGAGATAGTACTGTATACAAGGTGTTTGCCTTGCATGCTGCCAGCCCTGGTAGGATTTCTAAATGGTCCCCAAGCAAGTGGTTTCTGAGCTCAGAACCCAGAGTAATCCCCTGAGAACAGCTGGTTGTGACCAAAAAGCCTTATTTGGAAGCTCTTTTCATGTTAGAATTTTGTATGTTTTTTTTTTTTTAGGTCACACCCGGCAATGCTCAGGGATTACTCCCTGCCTCTGCACTCAGGAATTACTCCTGGCAGGGTTTGGGGGACCATATGGGATGCTGGAGATTGAACCTGAGTTGGCTGCATGCAAGGCAAATGCCCTTCTCTCCTGTGCTCATCGCTCCAAGGCTCTAGGCTTTTTTTTTTTTTTTTTTTTTTGGGTCCACACCCAGCAATGCTCCGGGTTTCTCCTGGCTCTGTACTCAGGAATCACTCCCAGTGGTGCTCAGGTGACCATATGGGATGCCGGGGATTGACCCGGGCCAGCATGGGCCGGCTGCGTGCAAGGCAAACGCCCTACCCGCTGGGCTATCGCTCAGGCCCCAAGGCCTAGGCTTTTAAACTCCAATTGCCACCTGCTCTGAGGCAATCAAGACAGCCCAGCTAGACTCCTGGCAAGAAAGCACCCAGCTCAGTGGCTTTTAAAGTGCCTGGGGCAAATGTGAAGCCATGAGCTTAATCCCTGTGTTACTGCTTGTGCCTAAGCAGTCCTCACATCCCGCAGTCGGGGATCCTGTGAAAAATAAAACGTATCTGACTTCTTGTTCCATCATTCCCTTTTTTTCCCTACAACCTCAGCCAAGACTAGTTGCTTACTGTTTATAGGTTTAATGGTAAAAGATAAAAATGTCATGCTATCCTTGCTGAACTTAGTTCTAGTTGGGGAGACAGACTGGTAAGTAATCTATTGAAAATAGTGTGTAAGGGCAAGAAAGAGGGCTCAGTGAGTGCATACTTTGGATGTAGGAGACCCAGGTTCAATCCTCTGCATTATATGGTCCCCTGAACACTACCAGGAATGACTCCTGAGCACAGAGCCTAAAGCAGCTCGGCACCACAGGCTGTGACTTCAATACCCTCCTCCCCAGTAAATAAAAATACTATGGTACGTGCCTTTAAAAAAGGTCCAGATTATGAGGCACAAAACATAAAAGAGTGCCAATACTTAGAGAGGTCTTTGACCAGGAAGTGCTACCTAAACTTAGTCCTCCCCCCAAAAAAGGTAGTCAAGGTTTGGTGAAAAGGTTACATTAGAGAAAGAGCATTTCAGGTAGAAGGGAATACCTAGTTGGAAGATTTGCTTTGGTTTTTTGTTTTGCTTTGGACTACATCTGGAGATGCTTGGGGCTTACTCTCGTTTCTGTACTCAGGAATCACTCCTGGCAGTGGTCAGGGGACCATATGCATTGTGGTGCCAGGGCCTGGAGCATTTGGAGGTGAGTAAACTTGGTATGTTTGGAGAATTGAAGAAAATTCAATCTAACAAGATCATAAAGCTTGTGGTTGGGGAGGGAAAGCTAAGTAGGTCAGAAAGGTCTAGCTATGAAAGATTGATAAAGGCCCTTTATAAGAGACAGAATTAGTACAACGGGGATGGAAAGAGGACTTTGAGCATCATACAGAGTCACGTTAATGTGACAGTGTTGTCAGCAAATACGATAAGGCTATCATATATGTCTTGTGTTTCCTTTGTATAACAAAAGGCACATGATCCTGATAGTTAAAAACAATTAAATCTATACCCTTTGACCCTGAAAATTTGGCTATCACATTCTCTTGCTACATATTCAATTCTAGGTTGGTTTTTGTTATTTTTGGCTGCATCTGATGCTCAGTGCTTACTCCTGCTCTGTGCTCTCAGATCACTCCTGGCAGGCTCGGGGGACTATAGGGGGTGCTTGGGAGCCAGGTTAGCCACATGTGAGACATGCACTCTCCCTTCTCTACTACACCCTATCACTCCGACCATTAGCCTGGTTTATGGTCTCTCTTATGTTCTTTTAGTCTAGATAGACACAAGTTCAGTGTAATTTGGTAAGAGCTACTTTAACATGGCTTTCATGCAGAAAAATGACGCAGCAGATGATAATTAGTTTGAAATATGTTGAAATTAAGATGCTTGTGGCATATTGAGCACCTCACTACGCATTGAAGCCCTGATCTAGGTGTGGAGGGAGACAAAAAGTAAGGAACAAGAAAAGTCTCTGCCTTTGCTGGGTTACTGGTGGTTGGAAACAGACAATAAACAAATAATTATCAAATGTCAGAGGGTGAGAATAGGCAAATCCATAGTGACCAAAATAAACTGTGGTTGTCCAGCGACTGAATGGATGAGAGAGTAGGCTGTCAATGGGCATAGGGATTCTCTGTAGGTTATAAAATTGTTTTGGGGGTGCCAGAGCAGCAGCACAGTGGGTAGGGCGTTTGACTTGCATATGGTTGACCGGGTTCGATCCCTGGCATTCCACATGGTCCCCTCCAGCATCACCAGGTATTAATTCCTGAGTGCAGAGCCAGGAGTAACCCCTGAGCATTGCTGGGTGTGACCCAAAAAGCAAAAAAACAATGTTTTGGAGGAGTTAGAGCAGTAGCACAGCAGGTAGGGTGCTTGCTTTGTACATAGCTTGCCGGGGTTCAATCCCCAGAACCCCATATGGTCCCCCGAGCCTTTCAGGAGTGATTACTGAGCACAGAACCAGGGTAAGCCCTGAATATCACAGGTTGTGGCACCAAAACAAAATAAAGGTTTTGGAATTTGATAGTAGTGATTGCTGTAGAACTTTTGTGAATATACTCAAAACCACCAAATTAATCACTTTTGAAAGATTCACCTTACCTTATGTGAATTGTGAATCATAGCTTAGTTTTAAAATGTCAGGGAATAAAAGAGAGTCAAAGAATAGGAAGTGTGTGATAGTTGGTCCTATTTTATAGAGGGTGGCCAGAATGCCTCAAAGAATTGATTGTCTAGAGACCTGGAGGAATTCAGAGAGTAATCTATGAAGTTTTCCAGATGGTGAATTTGAAACTTGGGAAGGTGCTTGGCATATTGGAAGGAATAGCATGGGGTGCTGTTGGGGTAGAGTTAGTGGGCTTAAAGGGGGAATATCAAGAGATAAGTGAGGGACAGAAGGAGATTTTATTATAAAGGTGGGTTTTATTCTCAGATAGAGCTAAGACGTCATCTGAAATAGGTTTAAAATGGGTTATCAGGTTACATTGTAAATAATAAACACAGAAATGAAAGAATAAATTAGGAGTCAGTTTCATTCCATGTAAGATGACCAGCACTGTATCACTGTATCACTGTCTTCCCATTCATCATCAATTTGCTCGAGTGAGCACCAGTAACATCTCCATGTGTCCTGTCTCATGCTAGTAGAGCCCAAGGGCATCTGCTTGCTCCAGGAACATAAGATGACCACGAAAATATTAATGGATGTAGCAAGAAGTAATGGCAAATGGTATATATGTCTTTTGGGAAGAGTGGACAGAATTTGTTTATGAATGGCATGAAAGTGAGATAAAAAGATGATAAGTGATCTTTATTTTTTGTGAGCAGATAAAAGGAAAGAATTTGTAATGAGAGGGCAGTCAGTCTGTGGCAGGTAGGTGGAAGGAAATAAAGTGAGACTGGTTTTGGTCATATTAAAGTAGAAAGGTCTGTAGAAGTATTCAAATGAACATACTGAGTAAGCACTTGTATCTGTGGGACTAGAGGCTAATCAATATACAGATATTTCGTGGTTAAGTTGAAATTAATAATCAGTAGAGAAAAGAGTATATTGATGATGAATGGGAAGACAGTTGATACATACTCTTGACTACAAGAGTATGCTACCCACACGGCAGAGCCTGGCAAGCTACCCGTGTCGTATTTGATATGCCAGATACCAGTAACAATTATAGACCTCATTCCCATGACCTGATGGTATGGTTTGAGGCTCTTTATGTTCCTGGAGCAAGCAGGTGCCCTTGGGCTCTACTTGCATGAGACAGGTCATATGGAGATGTTACTGGTGCCCGCTCAAGCAGTCGAAGATGAATGGGAAGACAGTGATACAGTGATACAGAGAAAAGTTGGAAATCCTCTTTCACGGAAAAAAAATAAGATATTTAAGAATCATGAAAAAAGCAGTAGAGAATAAGTAATATAGAAAAGAGAAGATAATGGGAAAGAAGTTTCCAGAAAGCAAGAGTAAGCCATAGTGACAGAAACTGCACATAAGTCAGTTAGGAGTTTATAATTAACAACAGCTTTAATGGAACAGTGGGATCAGAAGCAAAGGACTATCTGATGATTGAATAATAAATTTGACTAGAGTAAGTGAATGAAGGTGACTAGTGAATTCTGCTTCTGTTTCGAGTGTAATTCTGAGTGCAGAGCAAGTGTTGCTCTGCCCTCAATCCCTGGGCATTGGTGAGTGTGGCCCAAAATAAAAACAAATCTTTGAGCTGCTCTGAGCTAGACCATTAATTCATAGTTGTATTAGTTTGTGTCTGATTTTTTCCTGTCAAAGTTTAAAAGTTATTGAGAATATTGCATACATGTGTGATTTGGGTAATTTGAGAATTGAGCCAATTAGTAAAATGAATATTATGTGACAACAATAAGGGTGAGATAAGGAATTATTCAAAGCAGAGCCTCTTTCTTAACTTTGTTTTACATTGGTCTTGTACATTTACTATTTGTCCTTCATAATGCTGCTTTATGTTTAATCTAGAATTAATTTATATATACAATATGTATATACACAATTGCCTTAAAGTTTTATTTTTTTATTATACTTTTTTTTTTTGCTTTTTTTGGGTCAGACCCGGCATTGCACAGGGATTACTCCTGGCTCTGCGCTCAGGAATTACTCCTGGCGGTGCTCAGGGGACCATATGGGATACCAGGGATCGAATCCGGGTTGGCTGCATGCAAGGCAAATGCCCTCCCGGCTGTACTATCGCTCTGGCCCCACTTGCCTTGAAGTTTTAAAATTACGGAAAATTGTGATGTGTCTCTGTGGTAGGGTGCACACTTTGTATATATGGGTTATTTTTTCCAGATCTCCATGTACTCAGCTGCTTTTCTGTGCATTTCTGCATAAATAGGATCTTATGGTGCATTCTGTTTTCTCAGCCACTTAAATGACTGAATATAAGTCCTTTATTATTTGTAGTAAGAATAAAATATGCTAAATGAAGTCCTCACTGATGTACTCTAATATTTTCCTTTGTTTTGGGACCACACCTGGCAGTGCTTAGAGCTTATTCCTGTCTCTGTATTCAGGGATCACTCCTGGTCGTGCTCAGAGAATCAAGTGCGGTGCTAGGGGTTGAACCCAGCTCAGTCACAAGCAAGGCAAGGGGCCCTACCCAGTACTTCTGGTCCAATGATTCATGTTATTATTTTAATTTGGTGGGCTTCCATGAGGTGCGCAGAACAACAAGACGTGGAGTTAAATTCAAAAGTAACTTGTCTGGGAGCACAGCAGAACTGGGATTCATATGTTACCAAAAGGAAACCATCATTTCTTTCCTTCCATAAAATCATAAATGATGAATGAATTTATCCCTCGGTCATGTGTGAGGTCTGCTGAGACAAATGTCTGTTTAAAACATGTAGCAGCACTGCATTCAGATGCTAGAAGGTGCTGCAGTGGTTTTCCCCTAGCAAGAATGAATGCCTTGAATATGCCACCAGATGACATATTCCACCTGGTGGTCATGTAGGGAATTGTTTTCAAAATGTGTTTCTTGAGGCTCAAATACAATCACATCCTTTTTTTTTTTTTTTTTTTTCTGTTATTTTAGCTTTGGGATTGTACTGGCAATATTCAGGGGCCACGATTCCATATTGTCCACCTTGTCAGCATCTCTCTTACCATTGCCTCGTGGTCAGTCCTACTCCCCCACACGTCCCTTGGCAACCACATTTTAAAAAAATAAAGTATGATTTAGGCCACTGTTTACAATAGTGTTAAATGCTTATGGTTTTGTCGGACACAGTTACCTCACCCCCACCTCTACCATAGTGCCCAAGACCTGACCAGTGTCTGTATATTGTATCAAGTCCACCTCATTGTCCCCCCTTTCCACATTCTCTTCCTTACTTGGCATTTTCAGTTCTATAATCTAGAGCCAGTGCTTTGCCATCATTTGATAGATCTATTCCTTTACCTCACACATGAACTATTTTATTTTGTTTGTTTGGTTTTGGTTTTTGGACCACAATTGGCTTCAGGTTTGTTACTGGCTCTGAGCTCAGGGAACCATATGGAGTGTTGGAAATAGAACCTGGGTCAGCTGCATACAAGGTACAAACTCCTGCAGTGCGTGGTGACCTCTAGAGCCACCTCCAGCAATACTGGGAGCCGTATAGTGCCGTATAGTGCTGGGGATCAAACAGATTTTGCATAGCTATCTCCCTCGCCAGGGCACTACATTCTTATTTCCTCCTCAGAGTAAGGTAGTTACCAGCGCTTGATTATTGTATGTAGTTTTTTCATTAATTTTGCCTTTAGAGAGGAACCCAGAAAGCAATGATGTCATCAAGAGCTTTGAGACTGCTTTTGTAGTCTCTGCTCTTAAAACGTTTCTTTAGCAGACTCAGGTTTCGTCTTCATTTTCTTCTGTTTTGTTAAAAGATGGTAACCATGTAACCCGGGAATAGAGATAAAAAATTCAAGTACTGACAGGAGGGAACTGCTGTAAATCAGTGGAATTAACTAAATGGTAACGAGAAACTAGAAAACACACTAAAAGAGTGAGCTCCAGTTTATTTAACTTGTGGGAATATGGGGCTGGAGCTATAGTACAGTGCGGAGGGCATTTGCCTTACATGCGATTGACCCGGGTTTGATGCCCAGCATCCCATATGGTCCTCTGAGCACCTTCTGAGTAATTTCTGAGTGTAGAGCCAGGAGTAACACCTGAATATGGCCGGGTGTGACCCAAAAAGCCAAAAAATAACCCCCAAAACTTATGGGAATATATACTTAAAAATCTGGACTTTAGATTAACAGAGCAAAACCAGTTCAAGCCCAGGTAGGCGGCTCCCAGAAGCGCGAATCACTGGGAATTCGTCAGATGGAGTCAGGGGTCGGCCATTCCCCCTCCATTTTGTCAAGCCTGGTGGCCCCGCCCCAGGAGCTGCCCTGGGCCCACCAGCCATAGCATGAAGAGCCTCACAAGCGGCTGGGAAGCTGGAACTCAGCTTGCCCCGGGCCCAGCTGACTATGGGCCCCCGGGAGGGCAGATGGGTTTTGGGAGTGGGCCCATCACCTCTGAGGGGTCCCGGAAGCAGCCGGATGAGACTTCGCCCACCACACTAGCCACCATTTTTGCTGTCCGGACGCTGGGAAACTGCCTCACGACCAGATTAACAGAGCAAAACTAGTTTGAGCCCAGGTCGGCGCGGCGCGGTCCATTAAAATAGTGGAAACAGTGATGTCTTTTAATGCACTGCATTCCACAATGTGCAGGAAAGTTTGGCGAGAGGGAGAGATAAAGAGGAGAGAAATGACATACAGAACCCGCTAAGTAGTTGAGGTGTGGGAGGGGGAGGGAGGTGGGGACATTGGTGATGGGAGATGGGTTTGGGTGGAGGGATGTGTGTTGGAACACTGTAGAACCAAAACTCTACATGAGCATCTTTCAATTGTATGTCTAAAATGGTGTAATAAAATTTGGGGGAATAATAAAAAAAGGAAAAAAAAATCTGGACTTTTATGTAAAAATTCCTTTTTTCTCTTTTTTTTTCTTTTGGTTCACATCCGACCATGCTCAGAGGTTACTCCTGGCTCTGCACTCAGGATTACTCCTGGTGCTGCTCAGGGAACCATATGGGATGCCAGGGATGGAACCCAGATCAGCCGTGTGCAAGGCAAACGCCTTCCCTGCTATACTATTGCTCTTGCCCCTAAAATCCCATTCCTAAAAGTTGGTAACTAATTTAAAACTTTTCAGAAGATGTCAAGAGGAACTGAAAACAGTTTGGTGGAGAAGGTGTAGCCCTACAGAAATAAATGTTTTTAATTTTTAGTACAAGGAATTACTCAGGGAGCTCTGTTTATTTATTTATGGTTTGGAGGCCTCTTCTGACCGCTCAGGGCTTATTCTCAGCTCTGTGCTCAGGGATCACTCCTGGGGACCAAACTAAGCTGCTTGGGCTCAAACCCAGGTCAGCCACATGCAAGGCAGTCAGTCTCTTCAGCCACTGTACTCTTTCATCCTGCCATGTATGTTGGAAACTTCTTTATATGTGATCTTGGACCACAGTTGGTGTTGCTTGGCTGTTAGTCCTGATACTGTGCTCAGGGATCACTCCTGTTAGTGGTCAGAAGACCGTGCTGGGGAGCCAGAGCGATAGCACAGTGGGTAGGGTGTTTGCCTTGCATGCGGCCGACCTGGGCTTGATCCCAGCATCCCATATGGCCCCCCAAACACCATCAGTAGTAATTCCTGAGTGAAAAGCCAGCACCATATGACCTCCCAAACATTACTCCAGTCGTAGCCCTGAATGCCTCTGGTGTGTCTCCAAAACCAAAACAAGTAAATAAATAGGGCCAGAGTCATAATACATTGTGTAGGACAATTGCCTTGTATGCAGCTGACTTGGGTTGATTCCCAGCACCTAGAACATTAGTTAGGATGCCCCTGAAATTACCTCAACTTTTTTTTTTTCTTTTTGGAGTCACACCCGGCAATGCTCAGGGGTTTTCTCCTGGCTCTGCACTCAGGGAATTAACCCTGGCTGTGCTCAGGGGACCATATGGGATTCTGGGGATTGAACCGGGCCGGCAGGCCGGCCGGTGTGCAAGGCAAATGCCCTACCTGCTGGGCTATCGCTCTGGCCCCCAACTTCTTTCAAAATAAATGTTTCTAAATTTATTCTATTACAGGAAATAGCAACATTTTCTATTCATATTTTCTAGCTAGAATTCCTATGAACTGCGTAGTATTCTGTTTCCCAACCCCAATCCTCTTCTTGCACTCTTTTCTTACCTCAAACAGTTCCTCCTATGTGAATTGGTGTTATTCTGTTGCTTGAGATCTTAACTCCCAATCCTGGCCACCATTGGTTTGTACAGGGAAGTCCAGGGCTGTATCTGGGGTTGTCGGGAGGCCTCCTGGTGCCCAGGATCTAACCTTGTCTGCTTTGCTTGTATGTTTTCTCCCTTTTTGGGGGAAGTGTATAGTTGGGTTTGAAGCCATACCTGTCAGTTCTTTTTTTTCTTTTTGGGTCACACCCAGCGATGCTCAGGGGTTTCTCCTGGCTCTGCACTCAGGAATAACTCCTGGCGGTGCTCGGGGACCATATGGGATGCCGGGGATCGAACCGGGCCGCACAGGCCAGCCGTGCAGCAAGGCAACGCCCTACCCGCTGGGCTAGCCCGGCCCCACCTGTCAGTTCTTGAACACTACTTCTGACCTACTCAGGAGCAACGCCCAGTAGTGCTTGGGGCACCATGTGGTTTCAGAAGTCCAACTGGACTTGTCCTCCACAAAAGCAAGCACCTTAATACCCATACGTCTTTCTGGTCCCTATATGTTCTCTTCATGTTGCCTTCTTGGACTCCATCCGTGCTTGCGCGTCTTCTTGCTCTCCTGCTGTTCTGCTCTCCTCTACTCTCAACCTCCCTATGTTCTTTACCATCTTTAGGTTCTGCGCCCAGTCTTTCCTCTCCCTCTTCCCCCATTAATGTTTTCTTCATGCTACTTAGGCATGAGCACCCCTCCTCCAGAAGGCTCTTCTCAGTCTTTCTAGACTTCTGATATTCAACCCGGGGCTTCCTTACCTTTTATTGGACTCAGTTCTTAAAGTCTTTAGGAAAAGTATTCTTCTAAGATCTTTGAAAATTATAAATAAGCCATATTTATTTGTGTCATAAATAAAATTTTTTGGACTTAAAAATGTGTTCCTTCTGGGACAGACTTTAATAATCTCTTCAGGAAATAGCATCAGTTAAAATGTATATAATTAAAAATGTTTAGTGTGTTTTATTTTGTACTCATTATCATTAAGTTTATTTATAAAGGTAATGTCATCTGGTCCAGTCATTTTGGAAAACAGTATGGACAGTACTCAAAAATTAGATATTGGGCTTCCCTACAACACAGCAATACCGTGCTTGGGAGTAAATCCTAGGGGTCCAAAAGCAATGCAGAAAAGCCATCTGCACTCCTGTGTTCATTGCAACACTGTTCACCATAGCCAGAATCTGGACACAGCACAAGTGCCCAAGAACAGATGAGTGGATGAAGAAACTTGGTCCATCTACAAATGGGATACAGCGCAGTGGTTAGGAAAAGCGAAATTTTAAAATTCACTTATACGTGAATGGACGTGGAAATGAGTCAGAGGGAGGAGGACAGAAAAGAATGATCACACTCATCTTCGGGATATAAAAAACATAATATGAGAACAATAACCAAAGACAATAGAAACGAGTTCCAGGAGAACTGGTCCATGGTAGGAAGCTTGCCATAAGAGCTGGGGTAGGGGTGAGGCGGAGTGTAGTTAGGGACGAGAAGTGACCACTGTGACAATGATGGTTGGAGATTATCACTCTGGACAAGAACTGGTTACTGAGAGGAGGTAAAGTGGTATGTGTGGTGACCAATAACAGGTGCAATCCACAGTGCTTAACAGGGAAAACGCAAAAAGAACAGAAAAGTTCTACCACAGAGGCAGGTGGGGGTAGGGGGTGGGGGAACGAGACATTGGCAGCAGGAAATAGACGATGGTGAAGGGATGGGTGTTAGAACATTGTATGATTGAAATTCAGTCATGAGCAGCTTTGTAACTATGTATCTTACCATGGCTCAAATCGCTTGTCACTTTTATCACTTGTCTTCCCATTGTTCATTGATTTGCTCTTTTTCTTTCTTTTTATGGGGGGAGGAGTCATACTCGGCAGTGCTCAGGGGTTAGTCCTGGCTCTGCATCAGGAATTACTCCTGCCAGTTCTCAGGGGACCATGTGGGATGCCAGGGATTAAACCCAGGTCGGCCGCATGCAAGGCAAACACTGTCCCCACTGTTCTATTGCTCGGGCCCAGGAGGCCTGTGTTTGATACTCCACACTGTGTGGTTCTCTTTTGCTCTTCTTTACCTGCTTGCCTGGAGCAACCCTGACCACAGAGCTAGAATTAGCTCCTGAGGCCTGCTCTGTGTGACCCCAAAAACAACAAGAAATGTCAGTTTTTAAGTGAAAAAATGCTTCTAGAAAGAAAATATGCGCTATACTTAATTATAGAACTTAAGTTAGTTTTCTTTTTAATTTAAATTGTCTTAAAACACTATTTTGGGGAAATTATAGTAAAAATACAGTCAAGGGACAGAGAGATAGCTCTGTGGCCTGGTGTACATGCTTTCATATGGGAGTCCTGGATTCCATCCCGGCACCATATGGTGTCCTGAATACTACTACTAAGGCTAGCTACCTCCTTCCAGAACACCCCCAGTTCGGCCAGAGCTGCTGTAGTACAGCAGGTAGGGCATTTACACACCCCAGTTTGATCCCTGGCATCCCACATGAGCCCCCGAGCACCACCAGGAATAATTCCTGAGTGCAGAACCAGGAGTAACCTCTGAGGATCATTGGATGTGACCTCCCCCATCAGAAAATAAAATGCCAGAACACCCCCCAATTTCTTCAGTACAATCAGGAATAAATGATGTGATCAGGTAACTATGACAGGAAACTAGTAAACTGACTTAGGTGAGAAAAATTTCTTAAAACAGAGCATCTCCAACCAGTTATTCTTGAACTTCATAAATTTTTTAGAAACCAGATATCCAGTAGACCTGCAGCCAGTACATTTTTCCATTGTAGAAGCCAAGTATGATGACTGTCAAGCCTGAAGTGTTTTTCACAGAATAAATGCTGCCTCCCTTCAAATGCAGAACTGTGTTGGCCTAGTGGAGCTGCTGGACATTTTGTTTGAGAGTGTTTGACATGAAACCACGGCCTTGGCATCGACCAGCTTATTGGGAGAGTGAATAGAGAAACGCAGAAAGCAAGACAGTTTCCAAACCATATCCCAGGACATTTTGAAAGTTTTAACTTTTGGGGGTGCTAAAGTAATTTTGTGTTTAGAGTTTTGTTAAAAAAATAGCCTTTTTTGTTTGTTTTGAACCCACACCCCCGTGATGCTCAAGGCTTGCTCCTGGCTGTGCACTCAGGGATCACTCCTGGTGGTGTGTAGGGGTTTGGAGAATCATATGGGATCAAACCCAGGTCAACTCCACACAAGACACAATACCCTACCTACTGTACTATCTTTCTGGCCCCTAAAGTTCCATTTTGTTTTATTTTTAAAGGTACATTTATAGGTGTGTATTTCTATAGTTTAGGGTATTATAGGTGTGTATTTCTATAGTTTAGGCTCTACCTGCACGGCAGAGCCTGGCAAGCTACCCGTGTTGTATTTGATATGCCAAATACCAGTAACAATTATAGACCTCATTCTGGAATGGATTGAGGCTCTTTATGTTCCTGGAGCAAGCAGATGCCCTTGGGCTTTACTAGCATGAGACAGGACATATGGAGATGTTACTGGTGCCCGCTCGAGCAAATCGATGAACGGGAAGACAGTGATACAGTGATACAGTGATTTCTATAGTTTAGTGTTTCCAGTGTTGGGAACATTTACTGTTTGCATAACTAATACCTCTACTATTCACTTTCTGTTAAAACTTTAGGTCAAAAGTATCACCACAGATATTTTCAGTTAGCTGCTTGACAATTGAACAAAATCTTATTTATAGAGCTTTCTTCCCATTTATATTGTTCCTTTACCTTGATTTTTCTGTTATAAGATGTATATAACTTGATTTTGTTACCTGAAAATAAATGACTCATTTTCATAAATTTTAAAATTTTTATTTATTTTTGGGTCACACCCAGCAGTGCTCAGGGTTACTACTGGCTCTGCATTCAGGAATTAACCCTGGCGGTGCTCAGGGAACCGAATGGGGTATTGGGGATTGAACCCGGGTCAGTAGTATGCAAGGCAAATGCCCTCCCTGCTGTGCTGTCGCTCCAGCCCCTTTTTTCATAAAATCTTAAGGTAGGTTGGCTCCCTAATAAGTTTGTTCTTTGTTTTCTGACCTTAAAGAAATTGAATATTGGGGATGGAGTTATGGTTACAGCAGGTAGGGTGCTTGCTTTGCAAGTTAGCCCTGCGCATTGCTAGGTGTGGCCCAAATCTCCCCACCCCCACCCTATAAAAAGGCAGTTGAATGTTAAATGCTACCTATCAGGTCAACAAGGATGAGTTGGGGATAAAAATTCTAAAACATTTGGAATCTAATGATACTGGGAGGAATGAGGGACTGCATGAAAGGGACCATTAGTTGTTGGGTATCCAGCTTAGGACTTCACACATGCAGTCATGGTCTCCTGCCATGAGCAGTATACTTGCCTGGCCCCAAGAATTAAAAAATAAAATTATCATTTATTGGCTCGAGCAATAGTACAGTGGGTTCGCACTTTCCTTGCACACAGCCGACCTGGATTAGATCCCTGCAACCCTAGTGATCCCTGAGCCTGACAGGTGTGATTCCTGAGCACGGAGCCAAGAGTAGGCCCTAAAAGCACTGCTAGGTGTGCCCCTCCCAACACCCCACCCCCAAAAAAACACTAGATTATTTTTTCCTTTAATTCTGTGAGAATACTTTCCACAAATGTAGTCTTAATTTTTATTGTATATATTAATTTTATGTGATTATTGCTTTAGTAAAGGAATGTTACCCTTTCTTGACTTGTCATAAAAAGGAAACTTGTCCTAAATTTTTATCATTCCCTTCCTTTGTTTCATCACATATTTTTATAATTTTTACACAAATGCAGATTTTTATTGTTGGTAAGACCTATTGTAAGGAGGAGGAAAATGTATATAAAGAGCTTTGCTTGCGCCACTCTCTCCCTTTTGCCACCCTCATACACAATAATGTTGGGTGTAAATTGTGTGATGAAAGTTGTTAGTTGACTGAGAGACGAAAGAAGCCTGAGGCCCGGAGCGATAGTCCAGCGGGTAGGGCGTTTGCCTTGCACGTGGCCGACCCAGGTCGATCCTCAGCATCCCATATGGTCCCCGAGCACCGCCAGGAGAAATTCCTGAGTGCAGAGCCAGGAGTAACTCCTGAGCATTGCTGGAGTGTGACCCAAAAAGGAAAAAAAAAAAGTGTGTATCTTTTCTCAGCTGTTTCCTTTCTTTTATCTCCCAGAGTCTTGGGCGGGGAGGGGAGGAGTGTGCCATTTTAAGGTTCTTTTCATCTTTTTTGGAACTGAGCAGTTTCCGGAATAAAGAAGTAGAGAAGCCGGATTGGGCAGCCAGTGTTTAGAGACTTTTCCCAAAAGGAAAAGAAGCTACAGTACTTTTCAGCTGCAGTCTGAAGTTACCAATTTTCCTTTCTCTTTCACTCTCTTGCACCTTCAGAATAGGATTCCTCTGTACTTTGAGCTATATGTGGTGTAGTGAAATTTCTCGTTCCTTTATACCTGGTATTGAAGGATAAAGGATTATATTGACCCAAAAATTGTAGTGTCATTGTGTCAGTTAGAGTTTACTGAATGACCAAGAAAATAATGCAGTCAGCTTGTTTTTTACATCATTTATTTTCTCACCCAACATTAGCAGGAGATAATTTGCTTTTTTTTTTTCTTTTTTGGGTCACACCCAGCAATGCTCAGGGGTTACTCCTGGCTCTGCACTCAGGAATTCCTCCTGGCAGTGCTCAGGGGACCATATTAGTTGCCGGAGATCGAACCTGCATCAGCGCATGCAAGGCAAACGCCCTACCCTCTGTACTATTGCTCCGCCCCTTAATTTGCTTTTAAGATCTAAAAATTATTTTATTTCTGCATCTCTCTTTTCTCCCTAGTTTCCCTGTGCTATTTCACCAGTCAGAAATTCTGTCTGCCTAATTTCTTTTTTCATATACTTACTTAATAATTTATGTTAATATTTATATATCTATCTCACTTGCCCTAGTTTTGTGAATACTTAGCTGCACACTTGGACTATTGTTTAGCTAAGATACATAATGAACCATTGAGTTAGTATAAGAATCAGGTCTCCCCCTCCCCTCGCCCTGTTCCCTCTCTCTCTCTCTCCTCTCTCCCCTCGCCCCCTTTCCCCTCTCCCTCACCCCTAAGAAAAATATTAAAAAATGAAAAAAGAATCATTAGCAACATTAATAGGAAAGATAAGTAAAACAACAGAAATAGATCAGCCAAGGGCCGAAGAGAGCATAGCAGGGAAGGCGCTTGCCTTGCATAACCCTCCCCAGCACCATGCAGGTGGTCCCCATATCCCACCTGGAGTGATTCCTGAGCACAGCTCGATGTGGCAGCCTCCCCGCCTCTGCAGATGATGATGATATGTCAGCCAGCTGGAAGACCAAGGAGAGGATTCCTTTGAAAACAAAAATGAAAAATCCTCTAAGATTATAAAAAGAGCAAGAATGAAGTTAGGGTGATGGCTCAAAGGGCTGGAGCAAAGCTTTGCCTGAGGGACCCTGGATTGGCTCCTTCGACTTGAGGGAGACCCCCTCAACCCCTCAGTGCTGCTGTAGGTGTGATCCCTTCCCTCCTTCCCCCAAAAAAGGAGTGTGCTTGAGTACTTTGTAAACAATAGCAATTTTTTTTTATTTCTGTTTTTATATTTTTCTTTTTTTGGTCCCACCCAGCAGCGTTCAGGAGTTACCTCCTGGCTGTGCTCGGGGATCATATGGGATGCCAGGGATTGAACCCAGGTCAGCCGCATACAAGACAGATGCCCTCCCCACTGTGCTATCACTCCGCCCCCACAACAGCAGTTTTTACCAATCATTTTTTTTTAATTTTATTTTTTTTAATTAATTTAATATTTTTCTTAGACCACCGTGAGATATACAATTACAAAGATGTTCATATTTGGGTTATGTCTTACAGTGTTCCATTTCCTTTTTTTTTATTTATTATTTTTTTATTTAATTTTATTATTTTCCCCCCCAAATATTATTACACCATTTTAGACATACAATTGAAAGATGCTCATGTAGAGTTTTGAATCTACAGTGTTCCAACACCCATCCCTCCACCCAAACCCATCTACCATCACCAATGTCCCCACCTCCCCTCCCCTCCCGCACCTCAACTACTTGGCAGATTCTGCACGTCATTTCTTTCGTCTCTATATCTCCTTCCCGATAAACTTTCCTGCTCTTCGTGGAATACAGTGCATTAAAAGACATTACTGTTTCACTATTTTAGTGGACCGCACGGCTGCAAGCGCCGCGCGATCTGGGCCCGAACTGGTCTTGCTCTGTTGATCTGGTCGTGAGGCATTTTCTCAGCGTCTGGACAGCGAAGATGGTGGCTAGTGTGATGGGCGAGTTTCATCCGGCTGCTTCCGGGACCCCCCCCAGAGGCGATGGGCCAACACCCAAAACCCATCTGCCCTCCCTCGGGATCCCATCGTCAGCTGGGCTCGGCGCGCGGGCTCCAGTCTCCCCAGCCGCTTGCGCAGCTCTGCATACTGGTTCCCGGGCCAGTTTTTACCAATCATTTTGTTCTTACTAATTTCACCTTATTCTTTTGACAGGTATTACAACTTTAATGTTTTGTGATGAATTATGACATCTCTTAGATTTGTTCTCCTTGATCCTGTTTCTTTTGTAAATTCAAGTTGCTGATATAATCTCTGCACCTTTTTATTTTATTTTATTTTATTTTGCTTTTTTGGGTCACACCTGGTGATGCTCAGGAGTTACTCCTGGCTCTGCACTCAGGGAATTACTCCTGGCGGTGCTCAGGGGACCATATGGGGTGCTGGGGATTGAACCGGGCTGGCACAGGCCTGCTGCATGCAAGGCAAACGCCCTACCCGCTGGGCTATCTCCGCCCCCTCTGCACCTTTTAAATCGAATGCATGCATGTCTTTTGTGCTGTTGTTCAGTCTTATATTTTATTAAGTTTATTTCTTATTTATAAGAATTTAAAAAGAGGGGCCAGAGCAATATTGTAGAGTGGTAGGAGGCACTCGCCTCACACATGGCCAACCCACGTTTGATCCTTGCCACCCCATATATTCCCTTTGACTTGTTAGGAGTGGTCCCTGAGTACAGAGCAAGGCATAAGCCTTGAGCTCTGCTGGGTGTGGCAAAGAAAACACAAAAAGAATTTTCAAAGATCAGGTATTTTACTGAATTTAGTAAGAGTATATCTGCAGCATTTTCATTTATGAAATTTATTAGGAACATTGAGACCCACCTTGCTTATGAACAATTTTTTGTGTATATTTCTTCTTTAAAAAAAGATAAAGATTTACTGATGCATAAGTTAAATATAATACATTTCACCCATTTTAAAGTATACAAATCCAGTGTTATTTCATGGTTGGGAGCCATCATTATAAATTAATTTCAGATCATTTTCATATCCCTAAAAAAGACACATTGTAGCCATTTTCTTTTTAAAAATGTAGATGTGGTTTTATTTTTGTTTGCTAAGGAACTCTCAGCTGCTTTTCCTGTATGGCGTTCCTGCACTTTTTCTAAATATTTTGTTTATAAAAGTAAAATTGTATTTCTTATTTATCTTGCTGATTTAAAATAGCACACACACGCACACAGACACAGACACAGACACACACCAGATTTACTTTCCGATTGTCATTTTTATGAATTCATAAGTCCCAGTGCTCTTATTTAAGAATTCTATCACTTACTAGTGAAGATTATTAAAGTGTGTAATTTGAATAGAATTTAGATATAATCGGCAGTGGTAGTAACAATATAATCAAAAATTTATGTATTTAGCTAGTTTCCAGTATTACTTTTATAACTTTTCTGTTTGGTTTTGTTTGGGGGCTATATCCTGCAGTTCTTGGGGCTTACTCCTGCCTATGCTCAGTGATCACTCTTGGTGGGGTTCCAGGAAACCATGTGGGCTGTTGGGGATTGAACCTAGATCAGCTGTGCGCAAGGCAGACACCCTGCACCCTCCCTCTTTGTTATTATTCCACCCCCTGTAATTCTAAATACTCAACTTTATACCATTCTTTAGGAAAGGTAGAATGCTTCCATCAAGAAGGGTCTGTTTAATTTTGATTTATTGTTACTGTTAGAAAAGTAGATAGTTTTGGCTGGTAAGATTCCCTTAGAGATTAGGACTAAATTAATTTTTTTTCCCTTGACATAAATATATTTTGGTATTTCCTTTTTCCCATGACCTAATATAATGGTTTGAAGCTCTTTATGTTCCTGGAGCGAGCAGATGCCCTTTGGGCTCTACTGGCATGAGACAGGACATATGGAGATGTTACTGGAGCCCGCTCAAGCAAATTGATGATGAACGGGAAGATAGTGATAGTGATAGTGATTTCCTTTTGTTTCGATAAACATAGTAACTTGAGTATTCCTTTTTATGTATAGCAAACTCTTCATGGTAGAAAAATAATCATACTAAACTAAAAATTGCGGGTCAGAGCAATAGTACAGCAGGTAGGGCATTTGCCTTGCATGTATCCAACCTACCTTTGATCCCTGGCACTCCATATGGTCCCCTGAGCACCTCCGAGAGTAATTCTTGAGTGCAGAGCCAGGAATTAATCCTGAGCACTACCAGGTGTGGTCCCCAACCCCCAAAAATAAAGTCAGAAATTGAAAGACCAGAGGAATAGCACAGCAGGTAGGGTGTTTGCCTTGCCTGTGTCCTACCGGGTTCGGTAGGACATCCCATATGGGACATCCCAAATTTTTACTGAGTTTGCACATAAACAACTCAATAGAAGGTCAAGATGTTAACAGTACCATTCCGAGATACATGTTGTAATAGGCAATGTAATTATTAGTGCCTGCTAAGGGAGCAAGCATGGGGATGGGAGAAGGGTGGGAAAGGAGGGTCTTTGGCAGTAAGGGCATACTGGTGGTGGGACTGTGTTTGGAATATTGAACACTTGAAGCAGCTGTACTGTGAGCAACATTGCAAATCCCGGTGTTTAAATAAAGTTTAAAAAACAAAAATATGTACTGGGTAAAAATGTAGATTAGAGCCAGAGAGATAGTACAGGAAGCAGAGAGAAAAGTACAAATTAAGATGCCTGCCTTGCACATGCACATAATCCCAGTTCAATCCCTGGGATTATGGTCCCCAGAATACTGCTGGGAATGATTCCTGAGTACACGTGCTGGGAGCATTCCCTGAGCACCATCAGGTATGGCCCCAAAACAACAACATCAACAAAAGAAACCCTAAACAGTTAGTGGTCCAATTAGATAAGTAATTTAAAGCTGATGTACACTCTTATACATATCTTATGTAAAGGGCCATGCATTGCATTCTTGGCAGAGGGGAGATACTGAATCATCTTGGGTTATTTGAAATTTTTCCTATTATGTCTTTTTTTTTTTTTTTTTTTTTTTGCTTTTGGGTCACACGTGGTGATGCTCAGGGGTTACTCCTGGCTCTGCACTCAGGAATTACTCCCTGGCGGTGCTCAGGGGACCATATGGGATGCCGGGATCGAACCGGCCGGCACTGGCCGGCCGTGTGTAAGGCAAACGCCCTGCCTGCTAGGCTATCGCCTCGCCCCGTCATGTTTTTTTATTTAAAAAAAAAATCAGGGCTGGAGCGATAGCACAGTAGGGGCGTTTGCCCTTGCACGCCGACAACCTGGGCTCAATCCCGGCATCCCATACAGTCCCCCGAGCACCACCAGGAGTAATTCCTGAGTGCAGAGCCAGGAGTAACCCCTGAGCATTGCCAGGTGTGACCCAAAAAAGAAAAAAAAAAAAAAGAAAATCAGGGACCGGAGTGATAGTTCAGTGGGTAAGATGCATGTCTTACATGCTGCTGACCAGGGTTCAATCTCCGGCATCCCATATGGTCCCACACACACCACAAAGAGTGATTCCTGAGCACAGAGCCAGAAGTAAACCCTAAACATCACTGGGTGTGGTCCCCTTTCCCCCAAAAATAAAAAGCTTTACCAACTTTTCCAGGGGCTGTCTGTTTGAACATAAGGGATAAAACCAAGAAAGAAAAAAAAGGCAGAATGAATGGAAAATTTCTTTTGGGTTCTGAACCCAAAGTACAGTGGGTAGAACTCTTGCCTTGCTCCCTGCCTACCAGTTTTGATCCCCAGCACCCCATGTGAAGTAAGTCCTGATCCAGCCCTTCCCCCTTTAGCCTTAAAATAAAATGATATAACAAAATAATAACAAAATAATATATTGTATAACTTTTGGGTGAAGTCATACCCGGCAATGCTCCCGAATACTCCTGTCTCTGCACTCCAGGAATTACCTCCTGGCGGTGCTGGGGGGACCATATGGGATGCAATGAATCCGACAAGGCAAATGCCCTACCCACTGTGCTGTCGCTCCAGCACCCTATACTAATAATTTTAACAACAGTAATTATATGGAGGGTTTTTTGTGTTTTGTGAATAATTTTCCTTATAAGTAAAGTGGCAGTCTAATTTTTTTACTCGTCTACCAGGTTATTGACTTTAATAGTCTTAAACATTTTCTTCTTGCCCCTACAGAATCTGTCTATGATCTTCTCCCAAAGGAGTTACAGTTACCTCCATCTCGAGAAACATCTGTAGCATCAATGAGTCAGACCCAGTGGTGGTGAGGCAGGCTCGCCTCCTCCAGCTGTGGTTGCTGCTGGTATGCATTTAATTTACTTTATTAAAGAAAACTAAAATATTACCTGGCCAGCACAGTGTTGGCAAAATTCACATCAAAAGAGTGTGATTTGAGGGTTTGTTTTAGGAAGTTTTAAATACATACTTTAAATATAAAAATTTCAATATCATTTTCCTTAAGATTTCATATCTGTACTTCTCTTAGACCTTCTTTGAGAAGGAACCAAGTCTTTGAATGTGAAAATGAGTTTAGAGTTTGTTATTTTTTTTACGCATTAAAAATGGTTAAATACCAAGCTATGGATAGAAAATTGCATTTGAGCCTCTTAACTTTTTTTTAATTGATTCAAATGGAAAATATTTTATATAATTTGAAAAAAGATTTCAAGTATATTCAAGTATCTTTTCTACTTGTAGCATGTTATTGTAACTTTTCTCTGTATTTAAAAATTTGACTTTTTTTGGGGGCCGGAGCGATAGCCCAGCGGGTAGGGGCGTTTGCCTTGCACGCGGGCTGGCCCATGCCGACCGGGTTCGATCCCTGGCATCCCATATGGTTCCCGAGCACCGCCAGGAGTAATTCCTGAGTGCAGAGCCAGGAGAAACCCCTGAGCATTGCCAGTTGTGATCCAAAAAAAAGGCAAAAAAAAAATTGACTTTTTAAAATTTAGTTGAAACTAATGGAAGATTTTAATGTAATATTTGTAATATAAATACATTTTCTTATACTCATGAAAGTAGAAAGTACTGTTTGAAATTTATTTTTATTCAACTCTCAAATCATACACTTTACAATTACATAAAATTGGTTCACATTTTTATTTTAAATTAGCTAAAAATTGATAAACTAATTAAAAAGTTGATAAATTACTAGGAATGCTTTCAATAATATTTGCTTTCCCAGCTCCAGTTCTTTTTATAGATTGGTATTTTATAGATTGGTTCGTTGGTATTTTAAAAAGGAAAATTACATATGCTCCAAAGTTTTTTCTGCCCTATTAATGGTGCATAATGGCATGTAAAGTTCATTATAGCATTGTAATAAATTCTTATTAAAAACAAGTGGAAGCAGAGAATTGTCATTTAATATTTGATACTCTTTGATACTCTATTATACTTCAGATATTTTTCTCATGTGCGTTGACCAAGGTACCCTAGCCAGTCTTTCCCCTGAACTGTAGTGGGGAGCCTTCCTTGTTGACCTTGGGGCAGTTTTAAATATGTGTAAGAACTTTAATCTGCCCCGCTCCCTGTTCATGTATTGCAAGATACTGTTATAACAGAATCTGTGGATTTAATTGTGGATATTTATTAATAATTAAATTGGCAAGATAACTTTTCATTTTGTATCCACTGGATTCCAAAATGTCCCTGAGTAGTTTTTTGAAATTTAAAAATTCAAGTCTGGTTTTAAAATTATACTGAATCATAAATGTTGATTTTTAAAGACTTTAATGAAATGCTACACTTTAAATCCACAGGTAGAAATTGACTGATATGTTTATATTTTGAGATTGTTTTTTTAAAGATATATTGAATTTGAATAGAACTAAAAGTCTGTTTCTTCTCTACTATGTAACCCTGTTGACAGTAGATTCAATTCCTTTCACAAGCTGAAAAAAATTCATCTGGTTTGGGGAAAGAATATTCTTTTTAAGCAATACTAAAATCAATTTCAAAAGTGTTACAAATATTTAAAGTTTATAAATTAGTCACTAATATTGATTTCCCATACGTTTGAGAAAATTAGTTTTAGATAAATGTTTGGCTGGTATGAGTTGAAAAATGATGAAGATGAGAAAATTGGCCAAAGAAAGTAGTCTGCAGTAGTGGAATCTTATTAGATACAGAAGGCACTGACATTGTACACATGGTGAAGGGGAGTAGAGGTCACTTTCAGTCTTTGATAGCCACACAGAAAAATTCTGTGATTTAAAACAATTCATTTGTAATTTTAAGCAAAAGTTTACGCTTAATACTATTGCGTTTAGTAACCATCCTGTTCTAAAATTCTAATAATGTAGAGTGTCTTTGTCATGTTCC
>JAJIBD010012257.1:0-17781 GCA_021461705.1 Cryptotis parvus
GAGACAGATGTCCATGGCTGGAAGGTAAATCAGTAACCTATTTATCAGGAGGTGTCAGTTGGCCTTTGAAACAACTTTCTCTATGACCTTGGGCCACTTACTTAATCTACTGAACCTCCTGCCTCTCTAGTAAATTGTAAATGATCTGCAAAATTTGATAAGACTGTTTCCTTGGCATCACTGCTTTCTGCTGCTGGTGGTGTGTGTGGACAGGAGGTTAGAGAAACTTAGATACAATGGCAGTAAACTCTAACAGTAAAACTAGAGTGGAGACTAGAGTGACGCTTTTAAATTTGTAGACATTACTTAAGCTACATAAAACGTTCAGGCACACATGAGCGAGGGGCATAAGTGGCCACCCACAAGTTATAAAACAAAGGTATAGATTTGTCTCTATGAAAAATGTTTAACTCCCATTTGCCCTATCCGAAATTTTAGGTCAAGTGGGAGTTTGACTAGGTCAAATCAAATGTTGATTTTGATACCAAATATAATTTTATACTGAACATAATTTCATATTAAACAGATTATCTGCTCAATATGAATTAGGCTAACTTCCAGAGTCCTTATAGCTATGATTCTATATAAAGATAGAACTTCTGATATCAGGTACATTTGAAATCATTTAGTTCAATGACTGTGTTAACTCTAAATTAGAGACTGTTTATGGTATATATTACATAATTAGATCTCACCTATTTACACATTCTTATACCCTACCATATTATGGCATCTGCTCTAGTCTCATGGGATAAGTACTCTATTTAGTACCATTGTAATAAGATCTCCTTTTCCTGGGCTAAATTCAAGATACTGAAAGCATCAACATATACATATGTATACATATACATATGTGTATATGTATACATACATATGTGTATGTATACATGTCTGTGCATGTCTATGCATATACATGCATGTGTGCATATGTGTATGCATATATACATATATGTATACATACATGTATGCCTGTATGTATGCATGCATACATGCATATATGTCTGTATACATATAGTATGTATATGTTCATATATGTCTACATACATATATGAACATATACATACTATATGTGTATACATATATATGTATGTCTACATAACTTTTGGGTGGCCTATGCCCCTCGCATATGTATGTATACATGTATGCATACATAGATGTATACAGACGTATATGTATACAGATGTATATGTATACATACATATGTGAGGGGCATAAGTGTAACTGCACGTATACACACTGCATGCATAAGCACTGAACTATAAACACTGCACTTATGCACTTTACACTGCGTGTATGTATACCGCATGTATGCACACTGCATGCGTACACTGCACGTATATGCACTGCATTTATGCACAGTGCACCTATACACACTGCAAACATTGCTCTCATAAGCACTGAACTATAAACACTGCACACTGCACGCATACACATATACATGTGCACATGTATATATGTACATATACACATACATACACATATATATGTATATATACACACAAAAACGCACATAATTTAGATGTTGCTTAGAGTTTACTTACCTCCTTTAAAATGTGTGTGGGGAGACTGGCCCATATCCAAAAGGGTAAAAGCAACAAGTGCTGGCATGGATGTGGGGAAAAGGAGACTCTCACACATTGTCGGTGGGAATGTCAACTTGTACAACCTTTCTGGAAAACAATATGGACATTCCTCCAAAGACTAGAAATTGAGCTCCCTTTTGACCCAGCCATACCACTCCTGGGAATATACCCTGGGAAGCCAAAAACATACAACAGAAACACCATCTGCACTTTTATTTTCATAGCAGCACTATTCACAATAGCCAGCACCTGGAAACAACCATTATACCAGAGAACTGATGACTGGATAAGGAAACTTTGGTACATCTACACAATGGAATACTATGCAGCTGTTAGGAAAAATGAAGTTATGAAATTTGCCTATAAGTGGATGGGCATGCAAAGGATGTTGAGTGGAATTAGTCAAAAGGAAAGAGATATAGAATGACTGCATTTATTTGCATGACATAAATACATACATATTATGATACCAAAATCCAGTGTCAGGCGAAACATGGATCAGGAGGTCTTAACAAAAGTGGAAATTACCACAAACGTGTGGGAGTCAGGATAGGTAAGGCAGAAGGGATCATGTGTGAACAAATGTCGAAAGGGCTGACAATTCCAACCTAGAACTGAGCATTAAATACAGGCAAAAAATGCACATGATGACCTCTACATGTATGTGTTGCAACCCACAATATTTAAGGAAAAGAAAGGGAGAGGAAGTGAGAAAAGAGAGGTAAAGAACCTGCCATGGATGCAGGGTATGGAGGGGAGAGGGAATTTGGTACATTGGCGGTGGGAAATTGGCACTGGTGGAGAGTGGGGTGCTGGAACACTATGTGACTGAAACCTCCAAACATGAACAACAATGTAATTGTATATCTCACGGTGGTATAATATTAATAAAAAATAAAATAAAAATAAAAAAATTAAATTAAAAAAAAATGTGTGTGGGCAGCAATGAAGGCCAGAGCCAATACAACTGGATAACTCATCCGCACAACAAAGTGAGTGGGAGTTGGGAGTGGTGCTGGAATTAAGTGCGTGGGACACAATATTGTGAGAAACAATTATTAACAATATTATAAATCAAAAAACCCCAGTCAATTTTTTTAAAAAAAACATTAAAAATAAAATGGGGTGTGAAGAAGGATTTCAGAATTCACCATTATCTGAGTCACTTTAGTTCACCATCCACTGCTTGTAATCTTACATATCTCCTCATCCAGGCCATGGCTTTGTCATTGTTCAATAGTCTATTATATCCCTTTAAACACACAGGTAGTAGCCAAAGCAATAGTACAGCAAGTAGGGTACTTGCCATGCGCGGCCAGCTCCGGTTGATGCCTAGTACCTCATATGGTCCCCCCTACCTTGCCAGAAGTGATTCTGTCATCAGCGTGGCCTAAAAACAGACCAAAAAAATCAGATAAATGAGATCATCTGGTATTTGTCACTCTCCCTCTAACTTATTTCCCTAAACTTGATATCCTCCAGTTCCATCTGTGGTGCACTGAGTGGCAAGCTTCCATCCTATAGCTGTTGAATAACATAGCACTGTGTGTATCCACTACTAATACTTTTGCTGTTCAGTTTGCTGTTCAGTTTGAATTCTGTAATCATTTATTTGGGTTTTAAATGTGTGCTTAAAATGTGTTTAGTACCCAGGAGCTAGCAAGATTCAAGCTCAGATATGGTCCTCTGGCTAAATAGTGCCATGACTAAATTAGCATAGAAATGTTCACCAGATATACTTTTAAGATAAAATTTCTATCAGGAATTTTGACACAGATGCAGTACACTGTATCTCCTTTGGTCCCCAGAGCTGGGATGAAATCCCATGATTTAATCATTCTGCATCCATGTGGCTCCTCTGAGATAGGAGCAGATGTAACCAGAAGGATTTATAGAGTGTAAAACGCACAATGGGTTTGAAAAGCATTTTCGTGCTCAGTCCAACACATTCTAAATCAACATCCCTTGAATGGACCAGAGCAATCCCTGGTTGGCCTAGTAGGGAGGTTGTCATGGTAACTGACTGGCAGGGCTGCCAACGGAATGCGAAGGCAGACAATAGAGTGATAAGACTGTATGGAGCAGTAGGGGGCCCGCTGCTTCGGTGCAGGTACAATGGTTCATCAATAGACCTGTGAAATGTCACTGCATTTTATACCTACTCATAATTCTGCCATTTCATTTGAAACTTATCATGTCCTTTCCCAGATGACGGTAAAAGCAAAATGAAAAAACCTCTAGACACAGCAGCTATGGGAAAGTAATCAGCACCAGTAGATAAATGCAAGGTTATACAAAGCCCTGGAGGGCCGTTAAACTAACAGGACTCAAATGTGTGGAAGAGGTTGAAGCATGTTTAAGGTAGATCCAGTGATTCTTTAGTGCCACCTTGTGTCTGCTTACATATAGAATGTTTCCTCAGAGCACACAATCCATCTCTTCCTGGGGAAGATGTGAAAAAGTTAAATCTGCGTTAAGTTTAAGCATGTCCCTTTGCAATAAAATATGTGTCTAAAATATTCTATGTCTCAAATTAATGAAAAATGATTTCAATAGAAATAAGGAAAGAAAAAAGGTGCCCAGTGATATCAGGTCTGGAGAAGACCATCAGAGAAGATAATGATATCAGAAACAGCCCCCTGTAAGGGTCTTCATGAAGCCATCACTAACACTTGCAGACACTTCGTCTACTCAGATATGATAGTACAAATTAATAAAATATAATCCCCCTCATTTCATAACATACTGCAAAAACTTATTTTCTGTCAATAGGATATAAACTATAGGTCTTCCTGGTCCCTCAAAGTAGATATATATGTTTATATATATAATTTGCTTGTACCACTTGTCTTCCCGTTGTTCTTCCATCTGCTCAAGCAGGCACCAGTAACATCTCCATATGTCCTGTCATGTGCTAGAGTAGCCCAAGAGCATCTGCTCGCTCCAGGAACACAAAGAGCCTCAAACCATTCCTTCAGGTCATGGAATAAGGTCTATAATTGTAACTGGTTTTTGGGATATCAAATACGTCATGGGTATCTTGCCAGGCTCTGCTGTGCTGGTGTGATACTCTTGGTAGTAGACTTTCAGTTGGTACATTTATTGATGAACCACTTGCAATGGGGAGAGATCGAATTTTCTCTTGGGTGGAGCTCTGACAAACTGGAGTCTGGATGTTGAAAATGGCAGCCCTCATTGTGTGGGGGTTCCTCTGGCTTACTTGGAGGCTCTATTGGGATGGCGGGCCAGGACTAGAACCCGTCTTCTCTCCCAGACACCTCATGATCAGCTGAGCACAGGGAGAGCCAGTAGCACCTCTGCCCCATGTGTCTGTGTTTCTGTTTCAAGCATACCTGGGCTTGAAGCCCAGGTATATATAAATTGCAAGCCCAGGTGTGTGTGTGTGTGTGTATTATATATAATATATAATATATATATTTGCATCTGAGAACACTATTACCACTTACCTGTGGAAAATACTTGAGATCTACATCCTCAAAACAAATGCACCATTTCCATTTAAAATTGTGAGCAAGTTTCAGACTGGAGTGATAGAACAAAGGATAAAGCACTTGCTTTGACGTAGCTGACCAGGGTTTGATCCCTGGCACCCTATATGGTCTCCTGAGCACCACCAGGGTGATTCCTGAGTGTAGAACCTCTGTTTAAGCACTGCCAAGGGTGACCCCAAGAAATTGATTAAGTTTTATTGTCACTTCAGAAGCATGAAGTGATCATGTCCTTCTATTTCTTGCAGGATTTGAATTTTTTGAAGAACGAGCGCCAAGGATAACATTAACGTCAAGCAGACCTTTGAGCGTCTTGTGGATGTCATCTGTGACAAAATGTCAGAGAGTTTGGAGACTGACCCGGCCATCACTGCCGCCAAACAGAACACCAGACTCAAGGAAACGCCCCCTCCACCGCAGCCCAACTGTGGCTGTTAATGTCCACACCGGCTCAGGCAGCTCTAGAAGGCTTGGTTGCCAGCAAATAGCCTTTATTTAGTGTTCAATTGGCCTTCATTAATACTGCCTAATAATCAAGGGGAATCTTTGATGTCAAAGGCTCATACATGCATTTCAATTTGGGGGAAGATTTCCTGTGTTCTTTAAGTGACAAATATGTGATCTTAAATTTGTAAGGACTATAACATCTGGTATTGCATGTGATTTGTTATTTGTCTTTTAGGCTCCTTTTCTTTTTGTTCTCAGGTTTTTGGTCAGATTAGCTGCTGCTGGAACCTCTGAATATAATTTTGCTAGTATCTTTTGTGCTAGGGATTCAAATGACATTATTCATTATAGGGATAGTAACCACAAAATTGCCTGTGAGCAGTGGAAAATCTCAGGAGACACTATCTGCTTTACTCTTCATTGAAAACCAAGTCAAAATAATACTCATTATTAGGGAATTGTGTTGGATCCAGCCAGTTTACTAAGGAAAGCTGCCTATTTTTCAGTATTAGTAATTGAGGAAAGCATTGTAAACTAAAGAAACTGAAATACCGTGTTTAAGGCTCTTGCGATTTTCTAAACATTAGTATTTATCAAAATGGAATTAGATTTAAATGTTGCCCTTTACTCAGTGCTGTGCCCATTCTACCCAGCATTCTGAGTGTTTGAAGGTATTAGTAGACTGAGAGGTATCCGCTGGGTGTGTTAACAATTACTTATCTATACCCAAAAAAAGGGTTTCAATAGTTATAGAATTCCAAGGCCTCTAGTCCCCCAATTTTATTAATAACTGCCCCCTCACAACTTGGAATAGAGGGTATGCTAAAACTTGAGAATTTCCTTTGCATCCAGAGGCCACTGTCTCATACACTTCAGCTACATTCTTTTACCTAAGCAGAAGTGATCTCAACAGTATCTTGATGGTTCCTCAGTTGAGGAAAAGAGGGTCTCTAACGGTATGTGTATTTCTGAGGCATTTCCCCATTGAATAAGTTACTCAGATAACTTTAGAGTGATAAAAAAATGTGGCAGTGTAACATAAGCAATTTTAACAGTGGGGAAGTGGGGGAGAATTTAAATATCCGGATTGTCCTCCCTGGTCTCTGGGTCAGCATATATGAACAAGCAAACAAATCTCACCAACTGTTTGTAACTGAGCATGAAAGAAATTTGGTATCTGCGTCATCATCTAACATTACTAACAGCTGGGCCTTTAAGAGAGCAGGCACAGGGGGTAAATATGAAATGGCCACTCCTTGAAGTTCATCTAACCTTTTTTTCATAGCCATGTTAAAGATACTTAAATAAAATTTTAATTAAGTACATGAGTAAATGCTAAACATTTCTTGTAAGTAGGGACGCTGCCCATTAAAGTGTTGGGTGCAGACTTATTGGATCAGGGTGTTATTCGGGAGCATACACGCATTGATGACATTTCTGGAGAATAAATGCTCATTAGGTCAGACATCTAGGTCACATGCTATCTTAATTATAAAACAAAAATGATAAGATCATTTGGGATATTGGGGCCGGAGCAATTAGCTCAGCTGATAGGGCATTTGCTTTCATGCTTCTGAACTGGGCTCAATCCCCAGTATTCCATATGGTCCCTTGAGCACTGTCAGCATTAATTCCTGAGGCACAACCAGGAGTAATCCCTGAGCATCACCGAGTGTGATGGAAAAGAAAAAAAATTCATTTGGGATGTTATTTTATAAGAGCAACTAAGTGATTGTAAACCTATGCTTTGGCAACCTTCAAGCCTTTGTTGAATGAACAAAAACTATTTTTATTCTATTTTAATAGGTAACCAGCTTTAAAATATAAAAATTGAAAGGGAAGAAGGTGGGTCAGAAATAAGAAATGTGTTTGAAAGCAGATTTAGTTGCACTAAACTTGTTTATGTGACATTATAGTATTCCTTTAACTGGGTTTGCATGTGGCCAGATTTTGTGATACAGCTGTTTTAACTTACAGAACCAGGAGAAACTTCCATTCTTCTCTGAAGCCCCTACTCTATATTCCTAGAGACAGCAAGGGTCTCAGATACCGTGTTTCAGATGACCTTTTCGGAAGACATTGATATGTGTTTAATGTGAACCAAGAAAGAAAAGTATAAAACAAAGAGCTGTTTTGCCCTCTTACAAACCTCTTCTCTGAAGAACTTCTCTCAGTACAATTAATCAAGAAACGTCACCCACATTCACTCTATGAAACTTGTTAGAGTTCAAATCTCTTGCGCCAGTCAGGGAAGTGGGGCACGGCAGCCCAAGTGGGTTAAAAGGAACATTCTATACTTTCCCCAACAGTCCTCCACACTGGGGATATCTACCTGATGCTTCACGCCTATCCTGAAATGACATTCACTGAAAACCTTCTAGGGATGATAGTTACAGAAGTGAAGTTCTTATTTCTACTGGAAATTGTAAAGAGAATGTGCTTCATTCTTAATTTGAAGATTCCAGTATAGCAAAATGGTCTAAAGAGGAACCATCCCAGTAGTGAGTGAACTTCTGATCGTGTCAAGCAGAACATAAATGATAGCAGCACAGTAGCTGGCAGGCTCTGCAGGCTTCTGGGCCAACGAAATACACGGTACCTCCTCCACAGCTGCTGTCGCCCTCTGCCAAGAGCCTAAATAGTCACAGGTTGTACAGAGGTATAACCACGTCAACCTAGAAGAATATGACACCTTTAAAAGTGTTGGTAAATTCCATCCTTTCTTTCAATATTTGACACAGTTCAAGTCGTGCTTCATCATGAAATTCTTTAACACATCTCCTCACTATTCCACTCAAGTCACTTTTAGTAGCAAACATTAATTATTTGGATCAGATTCCTCCCAAGGTGTTTGGTGTTGAACCTTCCATTCTTATTGCAGTTGAAACACTGGACTTGAATTTATTTCACTCCAGTTGTCATGCCTCACAGTGGAGTAGTACTTCAGACTGGGGTGAGCGGATGATGTGGAAACAGATGCATGGCATTTCTGAAGTCCTACCCTGCAGCTCAAAAGGCAGCAGCGTATCTACAGGTTCATAAGAGAAACTGCCTCAGGCTTGTAAATCAGCCCTCAGCTGCTGTTCCCACTGAATAGTTCCTACAACGTGGATAACTTTAGAAGTCTTGGGTTACCTGATAAAAAGTGGGATTTTTTTTTCAGGAAAGGAGCTTTGCTGTAGCAGAAACCTCCAATGCCATTGCACTGTTACAATAAATGTGTGGTGTAAGTTTTACAAAGTTATGGGACGAGAATACAAGAAACCCATATACTCAAGTAATATGTTTTACTCAACTCCTGTGTACATTAATTATAGTCCTCTCATTCAGCATGTAAATTGTTTTCAAAACCCTATTTAAACTACCCATTTTAAAGATATCTATGCTGAGGATAGACCTTCAGGTATGTGGTGGTCTTTTTTTCACAACAGTAAAATATTTTCTATTAACAACTTCCATGAAAAAAATAGTCATTTTGGTGTATCTATAATCAAAGTCCTTGCAGCAGTTTTAACCCATTATGCTCTTCATGCACATGAAGGATGTACTAGGCCACTCCTGAGGAATTTATGACCAATTACGATGTACCCAGAGTCTATCAAACTATCACAAGACTAGTAGTAATTGCATGCAAAAATCTAAATTTAAGAGATGACTGAAACCCTCCGCTCAAATCATGTTAATCATTTTCTCGGTGCTGGAAAATTATTTGGAATGTTCTCTTGTATCTTTTGTATTGCTTACTTGAAAGGTGGCCTCTTCTGTTTTCTTTTTTTTTTTTTTTTTTTTACTTTTTTGGGTCACACCCAGCAATGCTCAGGGGGTTACTCCTGGCTCTGCGCTCAGGAATTATTCTTGACAGTGCCCAAGGGACCATGTGGGATGCTGGGGATTGAAGCTGGGTGGGAAACGGGCAAGTCAAACACCCTCCCCACTGTACTTTTTCTGAATTGCAGTTTGTGTAACTTGAAACCCTTTGTCCCATTGTGTGTACACTAACTAGGTTTTGCTTATGCAAACAGAAGAACAAGACTGCTGCCACCCCCCCAAAAAAATCCCCCAAAAAATGCAACCTCTGTAGATGTTCCCTATCTGTGTACATGGCCCAGGCTTTAGCAGTTTGCTTTTTAAAATAGTGGAATTGCCCTGATGAGCTGAACTATGTAGTATTCGATTTAGAGTTCTATATATTTGACCACAGTCAGTTGAAGACACACTTGCTTTATATTCTGGGTTGAATTGGCACAGATTAGTTAAAAGATGAAGTTTAAGACTGGGATGATGAGGAAGACCTAAAGGAACTTAGATCACAGAGTAGCAGGGAAAACAAATTATGTCTGAGGAATCTAAAATGCATTCACCTATTACGGTACTTTTAACTTCATAAATAACATTTTATTTAACACTTTTCAGAAATGTTTCATACTTTAGTCAAATATTTCCCTTGGTTGGTTTAACTATTTGCTCGATAATTTATTGGGTACTTGGCATACCTCTCCTAAACCTAGTTTATAAAGGGAAACTTCCAATTTCCATATCTGGCATTTTCTCAGTGCTAAGGAAAGGGGAAGATTTTCCTCTGCTTGAACTCATTGTGTTTTCAATGCTCTGTGAAATAGGTCCTTCACACTGATTAAATGTATTTTATTTATATGTGTATGTAAAATACATTATGTATAAAATACATTTTATATATGTATATGTACATATATGTGTATACCTATACATATATGTATATATACTTTCCAGTAAAAAGGCAAGGAAAATATATATATTTTTTAAATTAAACATTTTATTATACCACCATGAGATATACAATTACAGCGTTGTTCATGTTTGGAGGTTTCGGTCACATAGTGTTCCAGCACCCCCTCCACCAGTGCCCATTTCCCACCAACAATGTCCCCAATTCCCTCCCCCTCCCATAGCCTGCCTAAATGGCAGGTTCTTTATCTCTTTTCTCTCCTCTCTCCCAAGGGAAAATATATTTTACAAACACTGAAGAGAAACTATTTTTAAAACCTCAGTCAGAGCTCATTATCTGATCATATAGCTTATAGACAAAATGAAGTTTATATTTTAAGTTCTTTTACATACCCCATTTTCCCCCTGGTGTTATATAAAGCACTATTCCTACAGAATGGCAGGCTTAATAGGAAATGGGGGGTCCTAGTGACAGTGCAGTGGTAAGGTGCTTGTCTTGCACACAGCCAACCCAGGTTTGATCCCTGGAAGCCCAGATGATTCCCCAAGCTCTTTCAGGAGTCACTCCTGAGTGTAGAGCCAGGAATAATACTATCACCAAGTGTAAGCCTCCTGCAAAAAATATTAGGAAATCTAACTCGTGTTCCGCCATTTTCCTCCCTGCCAGTCATACTGAAATGAGGCTGAGATTATCTGTGTATTTTTCTTACAGCTTTGTCATGCTGTCCTTCGTTGTGGACAACTGAGAGTTGGCTGTACTTTTTATTTCTAGTGGAAATATTTCTAGTTTCATGTTTAGGGCTAGGGGTTTCTTGGGTTCATGAATGTTGTTAAAGACACAGATGGTACATGAGCTCCACAGACACCACGCCTTTCAGGGACATAAGCATGGCCAACATCTGTCCAGTGATTTCATATTCTGTGTAAAGTCAAGTCTGGGTATTGTTTGCTGTAACAATGTGCTTTTCCATGCATTCTCTCATCAGCCCTAGGATGTGTACTGAATGAAAGCTTCCTGTAATTCCTGTTTAATATTGTTAATGTCAGACGTGATGTGATGCCGTGGGGACTCTCCAAATGTACAACTATATAATGGTGTTTGTGGAATTAAAATGTCTTAAATGTTGCATGAAATTTGTTATAAAAATAGATTTGTTTTCTATTTTTTCAACACCTCAGAATTGAGGGTTCATGGGCCAATAAGTGCAATATTTAATGACTTACCCAGTGTATATAAACTAGTGTGAAAGAGTGCATCATAATGAATGTGTGAGATGCTTTGATGGCTGTGTGACTTATTCAAATTATTTCCTGTAGCTCTCTGTGTCTAGTGGTGCAATTTATACAGTAAATACCTTATTGGTGTCATGTGAAACTCTTCTGTGCCTATTTCAAAATAATTTTCCTATAAAACCAAATGTTTAATATCTGCAAATATGTCAATTTTATCTTTGAGAATTGTGGATTTTATTTTCAAAATAGAATGGCTGTTTATTTTATATAGGCATTCCCTTAGTTCACAACTCTCCTTCTGCCTTTTTTAGAGGCTAATTTAGATACTTAAGAAATGCACGTAGAAGCTATTCTTATTCTCAAAAACATTGTTAACATGTTCTGTTTAAATTTTCACTTGTATTTGTGTACTCTCTTGTAAATGGTTTATTGTTTAAAAAAACACTGTCAAACCCAAGAATCCTAAACTATTTTTGTCCTTTTTGGTTGTATAAAAGGATATATTCATTTTCAATTCTCAATTGTCCACACTGGTGATACAGAAGAAACAAAAGTCAAAATCCTTCAGTCAATGAGATATGCTATCAGAAGCTTGTATATTCATCCTTACACACCTTTTGTGAGTTCTATAATTGGTGGCTTAGAAGGTTACTTGTCTTTCTTTAAAGCAGGCTCACTGCTGGATTCCCAAACAATATAAATGTTCAGGTGTGTGAAGTTTTGGTAAGTCAGCTAACCTTAAACGTATTTGCCATTTTAGTTTTTTAAAAAGCAAAGCACTAGTTTATAATATTGTGCTTTCCTTTTACATTAAACAAATGACTCCCTTAGAAGAAAAGTTATGAATAATTCCCTATAAGCTACATGTGAGAATTTGGTTTTAGAGGATCATGACCATCTGTACATCACATGAGGCCTGCAGTCCCACTTATTGCAGATACCTGAAACTGGCGTGTGAAGATGTACCGATCTCCACAGATGTACCTGTGAAGATGTACAGTCAGGTCCAGTGGTTACCACCAGGAATGTGTGGCCCTATTAAATGGTTCAACCTGAGATTGATTTTCCTCTCTCCAACCCACAGGAGAGACATAAAGATGGATGGAATAGGGATACTGAAGACCATTTTTGTGCCAAACAAAATTTAATAAGCATGCATTCAGCAGTAGAATAACAATGGAAAGATGTTGATATTCAATCAGGAATCATCAGGGTAATTTTATACAGTGTGTTCAGCATTACATGAGTTAAATAGGGCAGAGGTATAACTTATCCCCTAATAAACTTACTACTGACCAAGTAACAAAGGGGGAAAATGACAGAATGTGTTCTAAATGCTAGATTAAGTGTAATTTAGGACAAAACCAGGGACCTGTAAGAATTGGAGAAGTTGGTATAATAAAATGCTTAAAAAAAGAATTGGACAAGTTGAGAATGTCTCTTGAAGACGTCAGACTTGATTTCAGAATCAATGAGGAGATCGACCCAGACAAGTGGAAAAGGTCACGGAATGTTCTTTATACATGGTTGAGTGACAGAGCTACTAGCTATAGAGCTGTGTTCAGTGAACCAAAAAAAGACAAAAGACCTGAACCCCTGCCCCCTCTACTCCCAAAATTGTCCCTCGTTTCTTAATTTTATCCCCTAGGAAGAGCAACTGCTAATTCAATTTATTGACTATGCTCAGCAACCCCAGGCTCCAACACAAAATACCAATTGCTTGAAAGACACAGAGCAGTTGACTTTTTGCCCATGTGCCAAACTGCAACTAACAGTCCAGTCCAATGTCATCTGGGCACATGTGTGCCAGAGAGTTCTCTGAAGTTCTGTGTGTCCTAGAAAGGTGGTCAGGAAGTACACGGATGCAATCCTGTGTAACCAGGCGCTTTGGGCTCCCTCAGTGACTATGTTGTGGAGCTTGGAGAAAATATCGGAGTCACAGCTTAATGCTTTCCTGTAGTGATTGTTACATTTAGTTGAAAACTGCTGCACAGCAATTATCATAATTCTTTATGTGCCCAGGGAGCTTTTGTCTGGGTTTAAAGCTATAAAGTGTATTCACATTGTGAAATTTTAATTCTTTATTGAAATTGTGTAAAAATTGTATGTGCTCGATTAGGTATTAAGTTTGTATGTGACTTCTGTATAGAAAGTGGTTTTTGTTCTTTGGATTCATCTTGTTTTATTTTTGGGGAGATTACAATAAATATCTAAGAGACTATATTCCTGAATATCTCAGCCTCGGTCTGATGGCTTTTTGTTTCAGCTCCCATTTGTATTATTTTTGTTGCCAGGTTGCCTGTTTCCATACCTTCTTTTATAGCCCCATGCATGACATGGAGCATGAATGATGAATTATTCAGGTCAACAGGTTTGCAAAATGCAACTTTTATATTTAGGTGTAGGACTTAATCCCAATATTATGATCTTTTATGAGGGTAACTTTTTATACCTGACTACATTATGTTACCATTATGTAGGTACTTAATACCTGAACATAAAGGTTAGTTCTAGAATCAGAATAGCTGGGCACTTTTTAGAAAACAATATGAACATTCTCCAAAAGTTATAAATTGAGCTCCCAAGGGAGCCAACAATAGTGCTCCTTAGAATATACCCTAGGGGCCCCAAAAACACAATGCAGAAAATTAATCTACATTTCTATGTTCATTGCAACCCAAGTACCCAGAATAGATGAGTGGATAAAAAACTATGGTACAGCTTCATAATAGAATATACACAGCTGCCAGGAAAAATGGAGTCATGAAATTTTCCTGCACATGGATGGACATGGAGAGTATCATACTGAATCAAATTAGTCAGAGGGAGGGATAGACAATGATTACACTCATTTGCAGGATATTCAAAAAATAGAATAATAATACCCAAAGACGGCAGAAAGCAAGGACCAGAAGGACAGGCCCATGATAACAAACTTACCAAAGGGGATGGTGTGGGGGATAGTGGTGGTGATAGTAAATTTATGACAGAAGGGACCATAGGAAATGGTCATCTTTGGAATCTGGATGCTGAAAGTAGATAAAATGGTATACATGATAAACTTTCAGTAACAGTATTACAAACCATAATGTCTGAGGAAGACAGGAAAAAGAGAAAAATTGTCTCCACAGTGGGGGGACAGGGAGGTAGAAGAAAAACTGGGGACATTGGTGGTGGGAAATGTATACTGGTGAATGGATATAGTGTTGGAACACTGACTGAAGTTCAAACATGAACAACTTTGTGGGCAAAAAAGAGCTGGGGCAGTGGGATGGGTACGGGGAGGGCATAATAGATAACCCAGGGGTTAAGGTATTTGCCTTGCATATGGGTGACCCAATTTGATCCCCAGCACCTGATATATATTCCTGAGCCCTGTCAGGGGTGACCCTGGGCATAAAGTCAGGAGTAAGTCCTGAGCATAACCATGCATGATCCAACAAACAGACTAAAGAATGGCTGGAATATATAAATCCCTGAGCAACAAAAAGCCATATGTGCTCCTTTATCTAAATCTAAGATCACATGATAATGCTCTCCCTACTGGCACAGCAGGGGGAAAAGTGCAGTGGATTGGGACAAATTGTGGATAGGATGTGTGAGTGATGTAGTCTTTTAATGTCTGTGTGTGGTGCTCGAAGGCTTCACCCACTATGAGTCATCCAGTTACCACCGGTCTCCTGGGGTGAGAGCAGATCCACTACTAATTGTGCTCTCTGAATTTTCTAATTATACCCTAAGTTCTATTTCTATATCTTTTCTCCCATATATGCTTCTTGGGTGTATTTCCAGGATGCTACCCTAAGAACACATCAAAGGAGAAGGTCCCAGGAAAAATGCCATAGATCCAGAGGGGTCAGATTAGTTTTTTAATCACGCTCAGTAACAGGAAGATCAACGCAATAGATAGACAAAGTAGCAATGTGCCAAAGTTATAGGAAAATGACATAACTGACTTCCAGCTATATTGTCAAACATTTACAGAATATCTTCTAGGAGCTAGAGAGATAGTACAGGAGGTACGATACTTGTTCTTGCTTTGGGCTGTGACCCCTGTAACCCGAGTTATAATCTCCAAAACACATGTAGTACCCTGAGCACTGCCAGAGGTCACTCTTGGGAACAGATCAAGGAATAGATCCTGAACACTGCTAGTTATGACCTAAATTTCCCTCTAAAACAAAAATGAGATATATATCACAGAGACTGGCACACATTCAAATGAATAAGAACAACCAGTGCTGGCATGGATGTGGGCAGAAAGGACCCTCCTTCATTGTTGGTGGGAATGCCAACTGGTTCTCCATTTTGGAGAAAAATAATGGCATTCCTCAAAAGATAAAAATCGAGCTTCCATATAAACCAGCAGTAACACTTCAGGGAATATACCCTGGGGCTTCAAAAGACACAGAGCAGCCCCATCAGGTGTGTTGGCGGGGCGGGAACCCCGCAGATACACTCAGTTGCAGATTAAAGGGCTGGAACTTTCACCAACGGGACCTAGGCGCACCCAGCCGGATCTGCCAGGGACTACTTCCACTCCACTCCCCACGACGCTCCCTGCCTCTCCCCCATCAGGTACATTGGCACAGCGGGCACCCCGCTGGATACACTCAGTTCCAGGTTAAAGGGCTGGAACTTTCACCAACAGGACCTGGGCACACCCAACTTTGGATCTGTACTCGCGTCAGCAAGAACTAATATTTATCTTACCTGAGATACTAGTGAGCATTTGTCCCTACATTCCTTGCTATCTATCCCAAACTGCAAGCAATTCAGGAACCTACTAACTTTACTAACCAGCCAGAACACACATTTTCAACCTACAATAATCAATATGGTAAAGCAATGCAGAATTTCATCAGGCTTAGTGAGTGAAGTCCTAACAACCCGATCATAAGAACGCTGATTCATAAGGAACTCAAAAAAGCAATGGAATACAAAGTCAATAAAATACAAGAGGACACGAGAGCAGAAATGAGTAAATTGCAGACCAAAATACAAGCAGAAATGACAGATATTAAAAATGTGGTAAGTGAAATTAAAAACACACTGAAAGGCCTCCAAAGCAAAGTAACAAGTGCTGAAGAAAGAATTAGTGATCTAAAAAGATGAGGTCCAGAGATTCTCTAGACAACAGAAGATGGAAAAAAAAGACAATCAATGCACAAACTACCAGAGAAAATCGGGATGAAGCCAAAAGGAAGAACATACACATCGTTGGGGTCCCAGAAAGGCAAGGAAGAAAACCCTGATGAGAAGAAATTGTCAAAGCCATCGTTTCTGACAAGTTTCCCCGAACTGAAGAACGCCTGCTCCAAGACACAGGAGGCCCATAGTATACCAACAAAGAAATCCCCAATAAGTATACTCCGAGACACATCCTTATTAAAATGACAACAATAGACAGAGATAGAATACTGAAAGCAGCAAGATCAAAGAAGGAAATCACATACAAAGGAGCATCCCTAAGATTTACAGCAGACTTCTCAGATGAAATGCTCCAAGCCTGGAAACAATGCTGGGATATTGTGAAAAGGCTCAATGAACTGCAGGCCTCACCAAGAATTCTCTACCCAGCTAGACTTACTTTCAGATGAAGAAGATACATAACTACATGGATAAAAAAAACTCAGGAACTTCATAGACTCAAAACCAACTTTTAAAGCATTGGAGGGTCTATTGTAAAATAAGACAGAACCAAAAACAGAAAGATGGCACAAAATCAGATGACAATAATCTCTCTCAACATCAATGGTCTAAATGCACCAATTAAAGAGACAGAGTGGCAAAATGGATAATACTGAATCCAACATTCCGCTGCCTACAAGAAACACATCTGAATAATCAGAGCAAACACAGACTCAAAGTGAAAAGTTGGAAGACCATTCTCCACGCAAACAACTCCACCAAAAGGCGGGTGTGGCCATACTCATATCTGAGAATATAGCCTTCAGGCTGAAAAAAAGGTTAAAAAGGGACAATGAAGGCCATTTCTTAATAATTAAGGGGTATGTATACCAGGAAGAAATCACACTACTAAACATATATGCGCCAAACGAGGGGCAGCAAAATACTTAAAACAACTGTTCATAGACCTCAAAGAAGACATTTACAGTAGCACAATAATAGTTGGAGACTTCAACACTGCTTTATCAACTATGGATAGATCGACAAGACTGAAACTCACCAGGGAAATACCAGCCCTGAAGCAAGAAATGGAAGAAAGAGAGCTGGTTGATATATACAGGGCTGTTTATCACCCCAAAAAAGCTGAATACACATTTTTCTCCAGTGCACATGGA
>JAJIBD010012258.1:0-22500 GCA_021461705.1 Cryptotis parvus
AACACGAACAACGTTGTAATTGTATATCTCATGGTGGTATAATAAAATATTTAAAAAAAAGAATTTTTCCAGGTGGAATCAGAGGAAGGTCAGGGCACTTGCAGCCAGGAAAGCGTAGGAGCAAAGACAAAGTGTGAGGGGCCAAAGCCATGGAGCAGCGGGTAGGGTGTTTGCCTTGCATGCGGCTGACCTCAGTTCGATTCCGGCATCCCACATGGTCCCCCCGAGCACCACCAGGAGTAGCTGGTGCAGAGCTAGGAGTAACCCCTGAGCATAGCTGAGTGTGACCCAAAAAGCAAATAAATAAATAAATAAATAAATAAATAAATAAATAAATAAATAAAAAGACAAAGTGTGAGAGTGTCTAGGAGGTGTGAGTACTGTGGCCCCCATGGAAACACAGGATGTCTGGGGAGGGTCACAGGAGGTAAATTAGAGAGAGACACAAAGGTTCAAATCATGGGAAGTCTTGGGGACCATACTACAAGCATCTACTTTCTCCTGTAGGTCATGATGGAAGGAAGGGAGTGACTTGGACGGATTTATGGGTCTGATTGTAGTTACAGGAGGGATTAAGTGGTAAAGGTTGGAGGTCAGAGATGGGTTAGGATGCCGCAGGAAGTCAGATGAGCCAGGCCAACGCCCTAGCCCAGAAAGTGACACAGTGGGGTCAGAGAAATTAAGAATGGCAGGTCTATTTTGGCTTTGAATTTGCAATTACCCTTAATCCTTGCCTCTCCCTCTCCCCATCTGCTTTATCCGTCAGCAATTCCTCTAAGCTCCACCCTACAACTTGCATTGAAGAATCTAACCAGGGCTCACCGCTTCTGCGACTGCCACCCTGGACATGGCCACCATAGTTAGTCCCTTGGGTGGGTTATGACTGGTTTTGTCTCTCTCCCCCCTCTTTGTGTTGCACTGCGGAGAGAAGCCTTGAAAAGGTAAAGCCAAGCCATGTTGTCGGCTCACACCCATCCAGCAGCACCCCACCTTGCCCAAGGTAGGATATTCAAGGTGCCCATCTCACGGTGGGACATGACTTTAATGAAGATCTCAATTCTTCTCCCTTCCCCATCATTTATCATCATATCTGAGCCACAGCACCTCTGTGCATATTCCAACACACAGAGCTTTTTGCATTTCAGGGAGCTGACCTTTACCCTGCCCTCTGGCCAGACTGCCCTGTACTTCTTCTAGAGACCAGCAGCCTCCTCCACCTTCACTTGGTTCAAGTCTTCCCTTAGATTCCTTCCCTCCTGTATTAAAACCCCATCATCACTCACTGTCACTTGCCTTTCTTTCATTTTCCTTCCTGCACCTAGCCAACTGACATTATTCCTTCGTTACAGGTTGCCAGGACAGATGCTCCACCCCAGTTACTGCCCCTGCTCCCTGGGCCCTCCAGCAATGCTGAGAAGAGTACTGGCTTGAATTGGGTAATTTTTTTTTTTTTTTTGCTTTTTGGGTCACACCTGGCACTGCTCAGGTGTTACTCCTGACTCTGCACTCAGGAATTACTCCTGGCAGTGCTCAGGGGACCATATGGGATGCTGGGGATCGAACCGGCCGGCATGGCCGGCCGGCAAGGCAAACACCCTACCTGCTGGACTATCGCCTCCGGCCCCGAATTGAGTAATTTTGATTATTATTTATTTTGGTTTGGGGGCCACACCTGGCTGAGCTCAGGGTTAACTCCTGACTCTTAGGGATCCCTCCTGGATGTACATGGAGAACCATATGCAGTGCTGGGGATTGAACCCAGCTTGCTGCAAGCAAGACAAGTGCCCATCCACTGTACCATTGCCACAGAGCGAGTGCCTAACAAAGATCTGCTAAAATCGCTATTGGAAAATAGTTTTACCAGGATGTGGCCATTGTTTGGCCATTGTTTGGATCTGAGGATAAGACAGAGAGTTTGGGCATGAGCAACACTTTTTTAATTAAAATGCTTTTGTTTGTTTTGGGCTACACCCAGTGGTGTTTAGGGCCTTCTCCTGGCTCTGTGCTCAGGGATGTCTCCTGGTGGTGCTCAGGGGACCATATGAGGTTCTGAGGAATCAAACCGGGATTAGCTGCATTACCCCCTGTACTAATTCTCAGACCTTGGTGGTGAAGTTCTAAAGCAGAGTTTTATTAACTCACTGATGGAACATGTCCTGGATCCTGTGGCCTAAGAGATCTTGCACATCATCAGGTGTTCCCATATTTTGTATTACATGAAGGCCCCATAATGCAAAAATCATAATGGTTGGAGAACAAAGTTGATTGGCTCCCAGATCTGTGAACAAGCTGTAAGAACACAGAAGGATGTAGTGTCCTCATCTGCTGAGGGGGAGGGAGCAGGCAGGCCTAGAGAGGACTTGCTGATGCATGATGCTGAGGGTCACACGGGATCTGTGTCTGTGCTGTGGACAAGACCTGCAGGCCGCCTCTGGAACAGGCCTCTGGGAGCAGAGATCAGAGAAGAGAGTTGAGACCGTAATTGGAAACATGGAATTCAGCACCAAGAGGCTAGATCTTGAGGGAGGTCTTACCTGCTGAGGGCAGTTCAAGAGAGAAGGAAGAAGAGCAGTTAGCTGTTTCACTTATTTATTTGTTTATTTGTTTATTTATTTTTGAGGTGGCAGCCTACACCACACAGGCATGCTCATGCTCAAGGGTGACTCCTAGAAGTGATCACTTCTAGTGATCCTTAGGGAACTGTATGAGGTTTCAGGGATTAAACCTGGGTCAGTTGTGTGCAAGGCACAAGCCCTACTTGCTGCACTATTTCTCAATCTTTCATAGATTTGAGAACTTGTGGTTCAATATTGTGTGTTCCACGGGGTTGGAGGCGATAGCCCAGCGGGTAGGGCGTTTGCCTTGCATGCGGCAGGCCCATGCTGGCCTAGGTTCGATCCCCGGCATCCCATATGGTCCCCCAGCACCGCCAGGAGTAATTCCTGAGTGCAGAGCCAGGAGTAACCCCTGAGTATCGCGGGTGTGACCCAAAAAAGCAAAAAAAAAAATATTGTGTGTTCCTACTGCGCTGCCAGACCCTAGGTAGAAACTGTCCTTGCTGTTTCTGACGTTGACTGACAAACTTGACCTCTCTCTCTCTCTCTCTCTCTCTCTCTCTCTCTCTCTCTCTCTGTGTGTTTTTTTTTGGGCCACACTCAGCAATGCTCAGGGGTTACTCCTGGCTCTGCACTCAGGAATTATTCCTGACGGTGCTCAGGGACCATATGGGATGCCGAGGATTGAACTCGGGTTGATCACGTGCAAGACAAACGCTTTACCTGCTGTGCATGTCTTGGTTCATAGCAACCTTGCTCTGATCTCTCATTTTGTCATCATATGACATATTTATTCCCCTCTGTCTCTGTGTCCAAATTTCCCTCTTAAAAGTACACTAGTCATGGCCTGAGAAATAGTACAGTAGGGTACTTGCCTTGCACTCTGCTGACCCAGCTTCAATCCCTGACACACAAATGGTCTCCTGAGCACATCAGGAATAATTCCTGAGCACAGAGCCGGGAGTAATCCCTGAACACCGCTGGGAACGGCCCCAACACAATAAGGACATCAGTCATCCTGGATAAGACTTCCTTCCTACCCCTTCACTCACGAAAGAACACCACAATGGCTTGATTTCCAATTGAGGTCATGTTCTGTTGGATTGTGGGTTAGGACTTTAAACAGCTTCTTTTGGAGACAAAATTCAATTCATCATAGGGTAGGAAGGGTTTGGTGCAAATATAGAAGGAAGATAGAACATTAAAACAGAGACCAGAGGCTTTGGAGCTGACTCAGAGGATGGCAGCGAGCCCCAGGTTCTATCGCTAGAACAGTGATACACAGACACCCAAGTACCACCAGGGTACCTCGAGCACCACTGGGTTTCCCCCACACAACAGGAAAAAGAAAATAGAGGAGAGGAAAAACAAGTGGGAAGAGATCTAGACCTAAAAATGAGAGGAAAGCATGGGAAGATTAAGCCATAAAAGGGGGAGGGAATCCTGAGCACCCCCAGAGCTGCTGGATCTTCATCAGGTCTGCAGCCGCACAGTGGACGCTCGGGTTGCCGTGTCCAGGAGGTCTGGCCCCCACCTGCTGTTGCTTCCTTCATAAATAACTTCATTCAGAATCCTTGGAGGAGACTGTTTACTGAGCAGGTCTCTGCTACAACGTCTTCTTTGCACCAAAATAAACCTGGTGTCCGCCCTTTGTCCTTTCCTCATGTTCTGTTTGCCAGGCAGAAGTCTGAGATGCCTTTGCTTTGCCATCTGTTGCTACCTGGGCACCTTCCTTCCTTCCTTCCTTCCTTCCTTCCTTCCTTCCTTCCTTCCTTCCTTCCTTCCTTCCTTCCTTCCTTTCTTCCTTCCTTCCTTCCTTCCTTCCTTCCCTTCCTTCCTTCCTTCCTTCCTTCCTTCCTTCCTTCCTTCCTTCCTTCCTTCCTTCCTTCCTTCCTTCCTTCCTTCCTTCCTTCCTTCCTTCCTTCCTTCCTTCCTTCCTTCCTTCCTTCCTTCCCTCCCTCCTCCCTCCTTCCCTCCCTCCCCCTCCCTTCCTTCCTTCCTTTCCTCCCTCCCTTCCTCCCTTCCTTCTTCTCTCTTCCTTCTTTCCTTCTTTCCTTCCTTCCTCCCTTCTTTCCTTCCTTTTTTCCTCCCTCCCTTCTTCCCTCCCTCCCGCCTCTCTCCCTTCCTCCCTCCCTCCCATTCTGAACAGTTTCCAAGATTTTATGGGAAAACTCTGCTCCCATCTCTCATTGCTTTCAGCTCTCGCTGAGTCCATTCTCATCACAGTCCTCCGTGCTTACTCTCCATCCACACTTCTGGCATTAGCGACCCATCTGGGTTTTCCATAGAAGCCCATTTGATTATATTTTTGCTGCTCTTCTGCTTTTTGGGGTCACACCTGGGGGTGCTCAGGGGTTATTTCTGGCTCTGTACTCAGGAATTGCTCCTGGCAGTGCTCAGGGAACCATATGGGATGCTGAGGATTGAACCCAGGTCGGCTGCATGCAAGACAACGCCCTACTTGCTGTGCTATCGCTCCAGCTACTGCTCTTCTGTGGGAGAGAGCAGGGCTTCTGCCAAGTGTTCAGGGGGTTAGTGGCCACCCTTGGCAATTCCCTTCTGCCCGTGTGGGCTAGATGAGTCGATGCTTGTGCCTAGTGAGGTGGCTTTGTTTGTGCCCAGCAGTGCTGACAGCCACCTGGTGGTGCAAACTCAGGGCGTCATGCAGGCCAGGTATGTGTTCAGCCCTTTGAGCTATCTTTCCCTTGATCCCCTCTACTATCACCTTTAAGAGAAACTGCCTCATATACATATTGCAGGGAGGGGGCTTCCCAAGTGGTGCTCAGGGGTTCAGGGGCCTCTCCTGACAATGCTCGGCCAACAGTTCAGGGAGCCTTCAGTTCAGAGCTAGGGTGTGGGGATGCAGAGCTGCTTCTTCCCTGTGGCGCTAGGGGCTACCCCAGCAGTACTTGGAGGTTTCTAGGAGCACATCCAGTGATGCTTGGGGACCATGTGGTTTGGAGGTTTGGTGCATGCACGGTATGTACACCAACCCCTATACTTTCTACCCAGCTCACTAGTCCAGATACTTGGTTGATTGGCATACATCTTGATGGGACATTTGAATCAGTCCCACCTCCTCCGGACCAGAGCTGTCCACATGATCCTGAGCAGTCTTGGCTGTAAAGGCTGGTGAACCTGAAAGAACCATACTATTTCTTTGGGAAATAATAAACAAGGGGGAATGATGTACTTAGCAGCTGGGAAGGACCTTGGAGGGTAGTTATGACAATAGGTAAAGTGACCAAATCAGTGAGTCGTGACAAGGGAATGGAGTCAAGTGAGACGCAGCATTACTATAAGAGATAACAAAGCTCGTGATTAAAAAAAAGCAGGTGAGGGGCTGACGAGTACAGTGGACAGGGCATTTGCCTAGCATGTGGCTTACTTGGGTTTAATCCTGGCACCTGTATGGATTTCCTGGTTGATCCCTAAACCCCTGGTTCCTGACGCTCTCTTAGTTTCAGGGGACAAGCACATATACGTCATGGCATCCCCTCAGCTCCAGGATCCCTCTGAACAGTGGAGAAGTGCATGGTTCCATCTCCCAGGAAGGGAGAGAGGTAGCATACAAGATTGTCAAAGTACCTTCTTTTAATGACCCAATGATTGGCTAGGGGTAGGACCCATGATCAACACTGGTTCTGTCAACATTTTCTTGGGAACTTTTCTGTTGGAGTTAGGTTATGAAGAAAAACTGACTTTCTTTTGGTATCTAGGTGCTGGATGTAAGTAAGCTTAGAACTGCTGGTGGTTATCTGGAGCCCAAGTGTGGAAACAGAGAATGGGCTAGCACAGAGCAGGAAGCAGAATGAGACAGGGAGAGAAGGAGAAAGACCCTCAGAGACATTATGTGAACTACTGAATCCCGACCTTGTCTCATTCCTCTGTTATGTGAGTCAACAATTCTATTTGGATTAAATCTGCTTGAGTTCTTATCATAGTCAACCACTTTTCACGAATGCAGCTTCTATCTTTTGATAAATTTCTCTTTCCTTCAGGAAATTCAAGCAAGCCTTAAATCACATTGAAAAGGAATCCTTTCAAAGACTCTAACTGCAGGATCAAGAGCACAGTGGGTAGGACATTTGCCTTGCACATTATTGACCAAGATTTACGCCCCAGCACTCCATAAGGTCACCTAAGCCCATCAAAAGTGATTCCTGAGCACAGAGGTAGAAGTAAGTCCTGATTACCACTGGCTGTGGCCTAAAATCACACCAAAAGAGCATAACTGGAAACTAGAGAGATAGTCCAGGGGTTAAGACACCTGTCTTACATGCAGCCCTAGTTGGATCCCCAGTACCAAATGTGGTCCATGAGCACTGCCACATGCCTCCTAACAGGAAAAACATGCCATAAAAAGGATCTAGGCTGGTTCCCCACTCAAATATTTTCATCTCGAGGTGGCTGGAGTGATAGCACAGTGGGTAGGGTGTTTGCCTTACACATGGCTGACCCAGGTTTGATTCTCCAACATCCCATATGGTCCCCCAAGCACCACCAGGAGTAATTCCTGAGTGAAGAGCCAGGAATAACTGCTGAGCATTGCTGGGTGTAACCAGCAAAAAGCAAAAAAAAATCATCTCCAGCAAATTTTAAAAATAATTAAGGGTCAGATCATTCGTATTTTAAGGCCAAACTCATTTACCTTTCTTGTTTGTTTGTTTTACGGAGGCCACACCTGGCTGTGCTCAGAATCTACTCCTGACTCTGTGTCAAGGTTTACTCCTGACAGTTGCTCCAGACTGGAGGCCATGCACATGTCGGGGACTGAACCAAGGTAAAATGAGAGTAAAAAAAGCACTGTTGGGGGTCGGAGCAATAGTTCAGCCGGTAGGGCATTTGCCTTGCACGCAGCCAACCCGGGTTTGATCCCCGGCATCCCATATGGCCCCCGAGCACTGGCAGGAGTAATTCCTAAGTGCAGAGCCAGGAGTAACCCCTGAGCATCGCCGGGTGTGGCCCAAAAAGAAATAAAAAGCACCATAGGGGCTGGAGACATAGTAAAATGGGAAGCATGCTTGTTCTTCATGAGGCCAACCCAGGTTCGATCCTTGGCAACACATATAGTCCCTGAGAATCACCAAGAATGATTCCTGAATGCAAAGCCAGGAGTGACCTCTGAGCATCGCTGAGTATGGCCCCAAAACAACAACAACAACAACAACAACAACAACAACAACAACAACAACAAAAGCACCTTGACCACTGCATTATATCTTGGGCCCTTTATCAAGTTTTTTATTAATACTTTATTATACCACTGTGAGATATACAATTACAAAGTTGTTCATGTTTGGGGGGTTTCGGTCATACAGTGTTCCAGCACCCATCCCTCCCCCAGTGCCCATTTCCCACCACCAAAGTCCCCAATTCCCTCCCGCTCCCCTAGCCTGCCTCTATGGCAGGTTCATTATCTCTTTTCTATCGCTCTCTTTCTCTCTCTCTCTCTTTCTCCTTTATCAAGTTTTTGAGGCCAGCATTAGTTTTCTGAGTTCTTGGGGGGTGTGCCCAGGGTTTCAGAGGGACTTGGGAGGGGCTTCCTTGGTCAGGGAACCCAGGAAGGGGTTGCAGATGGCACAGAAGTCCTGGGGCAGAATGAGGGCTGGTGCCCTTAACACACCTGGATGGCCAGTGTCAGTTTTCTGGATCCTTGGAGACATGCTCCCTTACCGAGTTTTATAAACTCTGTATCCCAGTCCCCTCCTCTGTAAATGGGGGCGACACTATTACTTATTTTATTGGAGTGTAGTGAGAACTACATGAGATTTTATATAGGTACATATATAATACAGCTGAATCTCAACAAAACAATGTTCATGAAAAATGAACTAGTTCCAGAGGTCCCTTTCACTCTCAATGGAACAAACATCTCTGAATGCAGCAGTTATGTGTACCTAGATCGAGAAGTCAACATGATGAACGACCTAAAACCCGGCATGGAACACCTTCAAGAGCATGGAAGAAATAGCTAAAAGGACAAACAACCTTCGCTTCAGGCACATCTCTTCGACTCCACCATTCTCCCTGCATTAACATATGCCTCAGAGACCTGGGCTCTACATGAAAGCAGGATGAGAATGCTATTCGGGTCTCCCAGAGAGGAATTGAAAGAGCTATGCTTGGAATATCACGCCTCACTCAAGTGAGAGAAGGAATCCGGAGTTCTGACCTCAGTCGCTATTCCAGAATCAGGGACTCTGTCTCATTTGCCAAGGCATCGAAAATCGGATGGGTTGGACATGTAATGCGATTTGGAGACAACCGCTGGACTAGAGCCATTACCGACTGGATCCCCCGGGATGCCAAAAGATCACGTGGCCGCCCACCTACAAGATGGTCAGACTTCTTCGTCAAGACCCTTGGGGTGGGGGCGGGGGGAAAGACCCTGAACGAATGATTTGAGGCTCTTCGTATTCCTGAAGCAACCAGATGCCATTGGGCTACACTGGCACCCACTGAGCAAATCGACGAATAACAGGATGTCAAGTGATTAAGTGATATAATACATGGTATAGTGTTTTGGAGATTAAAAAATAACACTCTTTATGGGACTGGAGCACATTATGGGACAAGTACAGCAGGCACTTGCCTTGCACACAGCTGACCTAGGTTCCATCCCCAGCATCCCATATGGTCCCCTGAGCATCCCCAGGAGCAATTCCTGAGTTCAGAGTCAGGAGTAACTGCTGAGCCTTACCAGGCGTGGCCCTAAAACAAACAAAAAATAGCACTCAATAAAAGTTATTTATTATTATAATTATCATCTTCATTTATATAATTATCATTATACTCCTGGGCTTAAGCCCAAAGCTATCAGTCTGTGTCTCCGCTCCCTGTCACTAGCTGAGGGATAGCTGTACTTGCCGTCAGCTCAGTCTTGGAAGCACAGGATTGGGCATGCTGGGAGAGCATTTTAACATGGTTCAGTGTTTTCATTTCTGTCATTTTGTTGTAACTGCCCCCTGAGGTACTGAAGCAGACACCCCTGGGATGGGGCTGGGGTGGGATGAAAGAAAAGAAGCTCTGATGAAGAGCCCTCATTATTCTCTCTGTGGATGCTGTTTCCCAGAATATCTTTGGGTAAAAGATGAAAGGTCTTGAACTATGGCTCAAATACAAATTGTGGCCCTTAGAAGGGACAGATGGGGTGGGCCAGTACCAGCAAGTGATGGGGACACTATGGAGAGGTTTGGCAGAAAGCAACTTGGGCAGCAATGCATTTTGGGATATTTTCTTTCTGTTTTGGCTTTTTGGGTTATACCCAGCGATGCTCAGAGGTGATTCCTGGTGGTGTTTGGGAGACCATATAGGATGCCAGAGACAGAACATAGGTGGGCCATGTGCAAGACAAGCAAGCACCCTACCCACTGGACTATCGTTCCAGCCCCGATGCATTTTGGAAGTAGTAGCTTCTAAATTCATATAATAACAAGAAGGTGGTCCATGAGTTAGCAACACTGATGTTTAAGAGCAACTTAGAAAACCCTAAAGAATTTTTTTTTTTGCCTTTTTTCTTTTTGAGACATACCCAATGGTGCTCAGGGCTTCCTCTTGGCTCTGTGGCTTCCTCCTGGCTTAGTCACTGTATTAGCTCTCGGGCCTCTCTTCCCAGAGTTGGGTTCAGTAGGGCAGGGGTGAAGATCAACCTCCAAATTTTAACAAGCAAGTTAGCAAGTGATAGAGGAAGTCTATGTTTCATGCTTTTCAGACACTGCTTCACCACCTGCAAGGACATTCTCTTTCTTAGTGCCAAAGTTTTTACAAGAACCTTTTTCTTTTCAGACTTGTCCTTTTAGGTTATGCAAAAGAATTAATTTGATTTTCCAACACTTGGGTAATTTATTATCCTTACAAAGCTAAGAGGTTACACAAGAACAAGTGACGTGATATCTCCAGTACATCAATGAAGACTTTACAAAGATATTATAGGTCAGACTTGCCACTATTATCTTTCTCACCAAACTGTATATACATTCTTTTCAGTCCCATCTACCTTGACCAGGGATGTGACTCAACTATCAAGAGCATGTTTAGCTTGCATGAAACCTGGGTTCAGGGGCGGAGCAATAGCTCAGCGGGCAGGGTGTTTGCCTTGCAGCGGCCGGCCTGTGCCGCCCGGGTTCGATCCCGGCATCCCATATGGTCCCCGAGCACCGCCAGGAGTAATTCCTGAGTGCAGAGCCAAGAGGAACCCCTGAGCATCGCCGGTGTGACCCAAAAAGCAAAAAAAAAAAAAAAAAAAAATAGAAGAAGAAAGAAAAGAAAAAAGAAAGGAACCTGGGTTCAATCCCTGGCACTGCAAACACCACCACCACCACCACAGACCTATTCCGTGGTGAAGAGTGAGAGAAAAGGCAAAATACTAAGACATATCATGGATGCTTTTCTGGCTTGTGTGCTCATATGGATTCCTCACGATGAACAGCACTATTGATCTTACTGATGTTGCACTCAATTCCAGAGGGTTTTGACAGCTCTCATCTGCTACTGTGCTTTGAAGATCCTCTAGTTAACTATATTCTGGATGCGAGGACAACTTGGGTTCAGTTGGAGGCCCATAAAGCACTTGAAATGAAAAAAGTTTACAGAGGGCCGGAGCGATAGCACAGCGGGTAGGGTGTTTGCCTTGCATGCGGCCAACCTGGGTTCTATTTCCGGCATCCCATATGGTCCCCAGAGCACCGCCAGGAGTAATTCCTGAGTGCAGAGCCAGGAGTAACCCCTGAGCATTGCTGGGTGTGACCCAAAAAAAAAGCAAAAGAAAAAAGTTTACAGTGTAGGAGATTGAGTATGAAACCAAAAGCCTGGGAAAAACCACCGTATCAACAACAGGGATTTTAGGACTATTCCATCTGTGGAGGGCAAGTGAGAGCCTTGCTCAAACACCAAGAAGAAGGAGAATGGCCATTTCTGTCTGGGAGCGTGGTTTATCCTTTCTCTTGGACAGCGGGCCTCCCTGATAGTGAAGTTTCCATAGCAGTAGGCCTCTGTGTCTCTTATCACACTCTCTTGTTTGAGTCTCACAACCTTTGGATATAGCATAATGAGCTCAGCCAACACTCTTACATTGTGTCAAGTTCTTTATCTGACAGAGAACTGCATCAGACAGGATCTGGGATCCTTGTCTCATGGGGACCTCATAGGGAAACCGCTGGTCAGTGAACCCAGGTGACCTGCTGAAACTGCAAAACAAATGTGGCAGAAGAACGGCCACAAGTAGCCAAACCCTGCAATATTTTTCTCTATAGAATTTGTTCTTTTGGTTTGAGTTTTTTTTTATCTGTTTGTTTGTTTGTTTGTTTGTTTGCTTTGGTTTGTTTGGGACCACATCCAACTGTTCTCAGGGCTTACTTCTGGCTCTGCACTCAAGGTTCGCTCCTTTTTTTTTTTTTTTTTTTTGCTTTTTGGGTCACACCCAGCAATGCTCAGGGGTTTCTCCTGGCTCTGCACTCAGGAATTGCTCCCTGCAGTGCTCGGGGACCATATGGGATGCCGGGGATCGAACCCGGGCTGGCACAGGCCAGCCCCGTGCAAACGCCCCTACCCGCTGGGCTATCGCTCTGGCCCCTCAAGGTTCACTCCTGGTGGACTTAGAAGATATTTTTTTTAATTTTTATTATACCACCATACTTTACACAATTACAAAAGTTCATGATTGGGTTTCAGGCATACATTGTTCCAGCATCCGCCCCTCCACCAGTGCCCCATTCTCACCACCGATGGCCCCAAATTCCCTCCTACCTCCCCCAGCCTGCTTCTATGGTAAGCACCCTTTCTCTCTCTCTCTCTCTCTCTCTCTCTCTCTCTCTCTCTCTCTCTCTCTCTCTTCTCTTTCACATTGTGGCTTCCATACAGATATCTAGGGTTTATTATGTAAATCCCTTTGTGGACACTCAATGTTCAGTTCTAGCCTGGCATTAACATTTAACCCAATTAGTAGAACACTGGTATATGTTTATATCCCATTAATAAATACAGTCATTCTATATCTGTTCTTTTCTTTCTTTTTTTTGGGGGCTTGGAAGATTATATGGGGTGCTGAACCCAGGTCATCTCCAGTCCTGATCTCTTAGTCTTGATAATTTGAGATATAAGTCCTGAGTCAAGGGCTTTAAATGCCGTTTCCTGCAGTGGGTCCTGACCATCCCACTCTCCCAGGTCCTCTGAATTAGTCTTTGATGATTTTCTATGTAGCATCCCACTTTCTCCGAACTTTCATTTATTTTATTTTATTTATTTATTTATTTTTTGCTTTTTTTTTTTGGGGGGTCACACCCGGCAATGCTCAGGGGTTTCTCCTGGCTCTGCACTCAGGAATTACTCCTGGCGATGCTCAGGGGACCATATGGGATGCCGGGGATCAAACCCGGGCCGGGCCGGCACAGGCTGGCCGCGAGCAAGGCAACGCCCTACCCGCTGGGCTATCGCTCCAGCCCCTTTCTCCGAACTTTTAAAGCAATCATTCTGACAAAGGGTTTCCTACAGGGGCAGTCTCGCTCCTCTGGTCAGGGTGGTCTGGAACTAATCTGAAGACTTAGAAATCGTGTGTGCAGGGAGAACCTCAGGTTCCTGAATTCTCTGCGCCAGAAACTTTCCATTGCCTTCATTTCTTCCCTTTTCATCCTCCCCCTCCCCCACCCCAATCCATTTCATTCGCTTCGTTGTGGCAATGTCTGGGGCTTGTAATATATTCATTTAGGGGTTATCATGTATCTCCCTTTTGCAATACATTCATTTAGGGTTTATCATAAACCCTTTGCAATATATTCATGCCTGGGGCTTGCAATACATTCATTTAGGGGTTATCATGTATATCCCTTTGCCTATGTTCAATGCTCAGTTCTAGTCTGGCATTACCATTTCCAACAATTGTTGGTACCCTGGTCCCTTCTCTATCTTACCTCACCTCTGTCCCCCACACACTTGTGGTAGATTCCAGCCATTGGCAAGTCCTTGTGGTCCCTGTTTTGCCTGAGCTGCCATGTTTTGAACAGCCTTCTGGAGAGGCCTGTGTGACCGACCAGAAGTCACTAAGATCCTTAGTCCAATACCCAGGTGAGTTGGGTGGGAATTGCATCTTTTGGCTTGGTCGAGCCTTCCCATGAGACCAGAACTCTCTTGAGATAAAGTGAACTACAGGCTCCAGCTAAGACCCATCAAGATTCCTCACCCATAAAAATGGTGAGATTATAAATGTTTCTGTTTGGCACCTCTACATTTTGACTGGGGGTGACAAATTTCATTCTTTTCTGCCTTGGGGCTTCTCCTGATGTGTTAGAACTAGAAAGCGGTGTGTGTGTGGATACTGGGGCGGCAGGAGACTGCCTGGAGCAGAAAGTAATTTCACGATGATCTCACCCCTCAAAGACAGGCTATGGAAGAACACAGGCTGGAGAATGAAGCCTCTGTGTAGGGCCAGTCCAGCTGGGCGAGGCAGAAGTGCCAAGTTTGAACTGAAAGAGTTAAACTCTATGGGCTTCCCATTGGCAAGCTGGGGTGGGGGGGGGGGGTTGGTGGCTCCCAGCAGGCCACAAAGGACAGATGAAAAGTGAGAGAGGAAAGGAGCAGGGGCAAGGCAGGTTGCAGGCTGCAGGTTGCAGGGTGGGTAAGAGAAAAATGAGAGAGATTTGGAGTAGCAGAGGAGATTGACAGCTCTGATGCCAGAATCCAGAGGACTAAGTTCCACTGTTTGCGACAGTGTGATCTTAAGCTTTTACACATCTGTATCTCAAATGAGATTACCTGCCAGGAGTCAGCCCAAAGGGCCAGAATACATGCTTCGTATGCAGGGGCCCTGGGTTCAGCCCCTGAACACCACACTGAATGTGGGCCCCTACAAAACTTAAAAATATATTATGCTATCTTCTCTGAAGGGTTCTTTGGAAGAGTCAGGGGATATGGTAAGTAAAAATCTTTATTTATTGATTTGATTTTGGGGTCATACCTGGTGATGCTTGGGGGTTACTCCTGGCTCTGCACTCAGGAATTACTCCTGGCAGTGCTTGGGGACCATCTGGGATGCTGGGCATTGAATCTGGGTAGGCTGCATGCAAGGCAAACTCCTTACCTTCTGTATTATAGCTCCAGCTCCCAGTAGGTAAAATCTTTAGCAGAGTGCAGTGAATGGTTGATATTTCTGTTATTCCTGGAAGGAGCCCCAGTTGGAGATGCTGCCCACATTGTTTCTGTGGAATCTGGACAGGTGATAGGAATCAGTGGGTCCTTCACAAAGAGAGTTGTGAAAAGCCATCTGGTGAGCGAGTCTCTCTCACATAAATAAATGCATGAGGGACCACAGAGATAGTATAGGGCGAGGCCCAACTCCAGTTTGATCTGCAGGACCACGTATAGTGGCCTGAACGCTTCCAGGAGCACCACTGGGTGTGGACCAACATCCCCATAAATCAGAACTTGTAGATGGCTCAATGGGCTGTTTGCATATGTTAGGCCTGAATTGAATCTTTGGCATTGTGTGTTTGCTAGAGCACTGCTGGGAGGTCCCTGCAGTGCTGAGGAGGGAGTAGTCCCTGAGAACTTTTGGGAATGGCCCCAAACCAAAGAAAATGCATGATTAGATGACCAGTGGGCGTACCAGAGACAACCTCAAAAGGGAATGGGAACATCTAGAATTTATATGTAAAAGTCTTAGAGTCAGCAAACCTGTAGAACAGAGCTTAAGCCTTACTGAACATAAAGAATCCTGATAGTTTATTCTATTTTTTTTTCTTTCAGTTTTTGGGCCACACTCAGCAATGTTCAGAGGCTTTCCTGGCTTTGAACTCAGGGATAGCTCCTGTTGTGCTTGAGGGAACATATGGGGTGCCAGGGATTGAACCTGGGTAGACTTCATGCAAGGCAAACACCCTACCTGCTGCACTATCGCTCTGGCTCCTGACAGTTAATTCTAAGAAGTCAATCATGAAGTCAACAAACATGGGCAAAGGCACTCAGCCACAGCCCTAGCTCATGGTCAGGCAATTGTCCACTGAGGACAAAGCAACATTGTAACAAGTTGGAGACCCCAAAATATATTATAAAATAGAGATGCTTTAGAAAAACAACCAAAGTGGTTTTTCATCTGTGTTTGGTTTTGGTTTTAGTTTTTGGACTGTACCTGGCGGTGCTCAGGGTTTACTCCTGGGTCTGTGCTTAGTGATCACTCCTGGTGGACTCAGGGGACCATATGGCATGCTGGGGACAGGATCAAATCCAGGTCAGTTGTATGCAAGGCAAGTGACCTACCCACTGTACTATCTCTCTGGCCCAGAAACCAACGTTTTATGGAAAAGATTAAAGAAAATCCATGATTGTAGCTAAACATAGTAGCACACACCTGTTTTAATGCCCTCCCACACCTTACCTGATTGGCTGACAGAACTCACTCCCTACTTTCCCTAATTTAAATATCCTTTTTACACCTAAGAGTAGTTAGTTATTCCCCTGAAGTGGCTGTGGAGGCTTCTTTGTGAGTGCTCTATTCATGCAAGATCTGAACTCACCTCACATAATCAATACATGATTATGTTTTGTTTTGTTTTTGTTTGAAGGCCACACTTGATGGTGCTCGGGGCTTACTCCTGGCTCTGTACTCAGGAATCAGTCCTAGTGAGGCCCTGAAAACCATATGGCTATTGAGGATGAAACCCAGGTCAACTGTGTGCGAGGTACGTGCCCTACCCACTGTGCTATCTTTTCAACCCCAGGGTTTTTGAAACATTGGTAGGTAGAGACAGAAAAAAAAGCCTCATTTAAAATTGACAAACACAACCGCGGTCATCCTCAAGGCCCGGACTGCATAGCTGGACACAGCCGAACACAAGAGAGAGGCGGAATTCGAGCCCAGGTATGCGAGACTCGGTGACCAACCAGGCTTTTCAGGGCTACCTCCCCCACTTCCTCTCCCTCCACAAAACCTGCTCCTCAGCCTCTTGGTCAGACACCAGGCACAGGGCCCAGTTTCTACCTGCCCACCCCGTGCTAGGCTGATGGGGCGTGCTGGAAGGGAGGCAGGTTTTGGTCCTCGCCTGGCCCTACTACAGACTCTCAGAGGTCAGAAAACCTCGCACAACACAACCACAGTCATCCTCGGTTTGGACTCCACAACTGGACAAAAGTCCAAACCCCATGGTGTAGGTGCGCAAAGCACATATCTCAAAAAAGCAGGCGCAAAGCACACATCTCATAGCACGATATCTCAAAACCTGGTATACCACAAATGTGTGTGAATCAGAGGTTAGGTTAGACAGAGAAGAGAACAGTGTGCTAATAATCGTTGAAAATGATAATACCAGTCAAGAACTGAGCATTGAATATAGGCAAAAAGATACACATAACCTCTAAATGTATGTATTGCATTCCACAATGTGTAAAGAGAAGGGAGAGAGGGATGGACGGGGAGAGAGAGAGAGAGAGAGAGAGAGAGAGAGAGAGAGAGAGAGAGAGAGGAATAAAGAACTCGTCCATAGAGGCAGGCCAGGGGAAGGGGGAGGGAAGTGGGGACATGGTGGTGGGAGATGGGCACTGGTGGAGGGATGGGTGCTGGAACACTGTATGACCGAAACCCAAACATGAACATTTTTGTAATTGTATATCTCACAGTGGTATAATAAAATATTTTAATTAATAAAATATTAATTAAAATAAATAAAATAAAATTTACAGGTTATTTTATGTACCTAGATTTATTTATTATTTTTTGGGGGTCACACCGGCGATGCTCAGGGGTTAATCCTGGCTCTGCACTCAGGAACTATTCCTGGCGGTGCTCAGGGGACCATATGGGATGCCGGGGATCAAACCCAGGCCGGCATAGGCCGGCTGTGTGCAAGGCAAGCGCCCTACCCGCTGGGCTATCGCTCCGGCCCTATACCTAGATTTAGAGACCTTAATTCACTTTGGGAAAGACTACTGCTTTGAGAAAAATCTCTGAATAGCCCTTTAATTTTCCAGATATAAAACATTGTCCTCATTAATTGTTCTTGAATAAATGGTGACATCATTATTGAACTGAGTGCAGATGTTGATAATATAAATTGCAACTCTATAAAGCTATCATTTATTGAGTACTTACCATGAAGTCATATGAACCACTCTGGGGCATTCATTTAACGTACAGATTCTAAGCCTCTGCCTGGAGATATGATTGACTAGGTCTGGTGAAAGCCTTGGAACTCACATTCAGTCTCAAACGATGCTATGGTTTGAGGCTTTTCACTCATTAATCCAACTCCGTTCCAGAAGGGCCTGTCTTTCAGAAGAGCTAAGTAACTTGCCCAGGATCACACAGCTGGGAAACAGTGGAGGAGGCAGGAACCTGATCTTGGTCCTCTCTGATTCTCATTTGACTCCAGCATGAGCCCCCAGCATTGGGGATGGAAGATGGAGCTTTACCAGGTGGGAAATGCAAGAGCAGCAAGGCATGTCTTGAGAAACCAGCACTGGGAGGGCCAGAGACCACTGTCTGAGTTAGACCGTGGCAGAAATGGTGCCATTCTGTGAATCCTAGGCCCAAGTTTGCCCAAGGAGCACAAGCCATTCTGTCTGTCTTTTGTAGTCCCACTTGCAGGCATCAGAAACTACCAACTGAACAAATTATTATTATCTTTGTTATAATGAGATTTTTTTTTTTATCTCAAGTCAGCATGGAGAATTCACATTACTATTTTCCTTCTCCTTCTACCAAGACAGGAGTTCATATCAGATGATAGGTAAATTGGTTTTTATGGCTTGGATTTTTTGGTTTGTTTGTTTGCTTCTTTTTGGGTCACACTCAACTGTGCTCAGGGTTTACTCTGGGCTCTGTGTTCAAGAATCACTCCTTGAGAGGTTTGAGGACCGTGTGCAGTGCTGAGGACTGAGTTCAGGTTGGCTGCACGCAAGGCAAGTGCCTTACCTGCTGTACTATCTCTCCAACCCAAGATTTGGTCTCTAGATCTCCTCTGACCAATGACATTTCATGGTTTCAGTTATGTATTTTGTTCTCAGATTCCTCTAATTTTCTCAGGTGAGTAGCAGGGATGCTCCTTCAGACAATATGACTTATGGTGGGTTTTTAATGTCCCCAATTGGAGAGTCCAGCCTGGTGCCTGGGACAGGGGGATAGTCAGTGAGAGTTTGTTGATTACGTGAATGAACGAACCAGTGAGCATTTGGAGAGGAGATTCAGAGGAGCAGAGGGAGACTCCGCTTACTTACAGTAATGCCCCCCCCCCCAAGCCTTCCCCTCTCTGCTCCTAAAAATGTCCCTAACTCTAGATCTAAGTCATCAGCCAGGACAAAGGAGACAGCTTTGGCACAGACACTTCTGCTCCAGGGAAGCCCATTGTGTGAAAATGTGTGGTCATGGGACAAATAAATTATAGTGATAGTGATTCTATTATACAGACATCTGTGAAGAAAGATAAGCAAGACCGGTTCCATACAGGCCTTACAATTGTGGGCAGGGCCGAGAAAGGCTGCTGAGTATGCAAACAATGAAGGGCTGTCACAAATGACAATTGTTTCCTACAATCATAATTACACTTAAAAAAAAAAACAACCACTAACATTTTGTTATGGTTCCTCCCAGTTGTCTTTCATTCCATATTTTCTTTGCATAGAGATGATAGTGCATCCATGCCTTTGAATTTTGCTTTTTTTTTTTTTTTTTAATTTTAACTCTACATAACTTACACTTTTCTCTATAATGTTAGGGAAAATATAAATATCAGTTTTAGCAGTTGAATAATACTCCATTTTATAGATGTACCATTATTTAACCATTCCTCGACTCATCATTTCATTTCTGATTTCCTCCTATTATAACAAAGTGAATGGGACCAGAGAGCTTATACAGAGATTAAGGTCTTTGCCTTGCACGCAGCCAACCCTAGTTCATCACTACCACTGCATGTGGCCCTCCAGTGAAGCCAGAGTTCACCCCTAAGCACAGAGCCAGAAATAGCCCCTAAGCACCTTTAGGTATGTTCCCCCTCCACACAACTATCTGACCCAAGCCAGTAATTTTGAAAAGGTCTTGATGCATTAAACTTACTTTACACTTATGATTTCCAAAAGATCAGGAGTTGAATGCTGGATTCCACAAAGGAAGATGCTTGAGAATATACCATTGTTAATTTGGGGGGTGGTTCTTATTGTTCTTATTGTTCTTCAGAGCCAGGCTCTGGACTCAGACTGGCTGAGGGAAACGCCTGCTCTGGCATTATCCTCTGCATGCTTGGACCCCTTGGATGGCCTTCCTGCATCTCAGTTCCTCTAATGTCAGGTATTAATTGTACTCACCTCACGCAACTGTGGTAAATAGGAACAAATAATATATGCAAAGCTCGGTGCTTAGTGTAAAGTGTGCTCATAAACATTAGCTGTGATTAATTTGTCTGTCTTTGAATATCAAATAGGATGGACCTTTCCACTTAATGTCTGTTTATATTTCTATGTGCATATATCAAGATATATTAATTTAGTGTGAGGAAAACTAAACTACAAGATCCTCTAAAAGAATATCAGGTAGCCTACAGCACATAGTATTCTTAGGGTGTATCTAACCTTAAAGAAAAGTGGGTCCTGGGGACCAGAGCAATAGCACAGCAGGAGGGCATCTGCCTTGCAAGCTGCCGACCCAAGTTCAATCCCTGGCATCCCATATGATCCCCCAGCAACGCCAGGAGTAATTCCTGAGTGCTTAGCCAGGAGTAACCCCTGAGCATTGCCAGATCCACCATATTGGTACATAGCATTTATCCTTTTTTTGCTTGGCTTAAGAGCTATCATTTCTTTTAAAAGACACTTTTAAAAACACTAACTATACCCTTAAATACAATTTTTGTTTGTTTCTGTTTGAGGGCCATATCCCACAGTACTGTGGAGCTATTCCCCGAGCAGCGTAGGGGGAGAAGCATGCTGCGCCTCCTTCATGCACACAGCCTGTTGAACTATCCCTTCGGCCCTTAAGTATGATTTGTATCATGTCAAGGGGTCCACTGGGAGCAGAGCACAACTCCTAGAACAAACGTAGAGAAGAAATTGGATTTGATTTCCAGAAATCTGTAACACCACCCACCTCTCTAGCAGCACAATTCTCTGTGAATCAAGACCTCCCCAGACAAGACTAGTCAGCTCTGGGCTGCTTTTAGCCCTGTAGGAGCCCAGAGCAGCCCCCAGCAGCCGGGCGTGTCCATCCATCCATTTCCTGTCTGGTAATTATGTCTCATGTAGTAATTAGCCCCTTCATATCAATGAAGCCAAATTTCCCTGTGTAATGGAGTGAAGGCTGCGTGCAGGAGTCCAATGCAAATGTAGCTCTAGTTAGGGGCGGGTGCCCAGGCCTCCTAGACCCTAAACCCCATCTCCCTTCCACCTGCACCTGTGCTTCTGCTTCCATGGTCCTGGCACAGCTTCCACATCAAGCCCACCAGTGGCTACTTGCTGACCACAGACATCATGTGCTGCTGGCGGGAGGCTGGCTGATGCCTAAGGAAGTGCTATGTCGGTGTGTAGAGTCAGTCTCCCCATATTGAAGTTTGAAATTGCAGGAGACCCTCCCACCTGCCCACTCTGCCTTCGCACCCCAAACAGATGGGCACAAGCAGACACTGCTCTGGTTCCAGAGCCACGGGAGGCCCCTCAGTGCGACAGTCATTGGGGTACCCACAAGCCCTTGGGAGCACCAAGTCCAGGGGGTCTGGGGGCAAAGCTGTGGTAGGGCAGGCCAAGTGCAGGGAGCAGGGGTGTGTGCCGTGAGGGGTGCCTCTGGTCCACCCATTGTTCTCTCTTTCCTGACACCCCACTCCACGCTGCATAGGCATTTTCTTCCCATGATCGAGGGTGCGGAAGGAGGGGTTGTGGACCCAAACTCCTGGAACTTGTGGGATAATCTGTGCAGATGAGACAGGGCAGCTGACAGCAAGGCCTGGGAAAGGGTGGGGTCAGCCTTGGGCTCCAGGTCTCACAGCGGCCCCCCACTGACTGTGGAGAAGGGACTCTGCTCCATTCTTTTTTTTTGGGTCATACCCAGCAATGCTTGGGGGTTACTCCTGGCTCTGCACTTAGGAATTACTCCTGGCAATGCTCAGTGGACTTTATGGGATGCCTGGGATGGAACCTGGGTGGGCCACATGCAAGGCAAATGCCCTTTTGATTCAGGGGTCTGTTGGCATTTTAGTGTCATGTCTGGTGAAAAATGTATAAATGTGTACATGTGTGTGTATGTGAGCACACATCTTCATTTATTTTTATTATTATTATTAATTATTATTTTTTGCTTTTTTGGGTCACACCCGGCGATGCTCAGGGGCTACTTCTGGCTCTGCACTCAGGAATTACTCCTGGCGGTGCTCGGGGGACCATATGGGATGCCGGGATGGTATAGGCCGGCTGCGTGCAAGGCAAGCGCCCTACCTGCTGGGCTATTGCCCTGGCCCCAGCACACATCTTCAAATGAATTGCATATGCTCTCTCTCTCTCTCTCTCTCTCTCTCTCTCTCTCTCTCTCTCTCACACACACACACACACACACACACGCCACATGAGTGCCTATGTTTTTTTGCTTTTAGGCTTTTTGTTTCTGGTTGTGTTTGGGGGCCACGTCTGGTGCTGGCTCTGTATTCAGCTAATACTCCTGGTGGGCTACAGTGACCTTATGTGGTGCTGGGGCTTGAACTCAGGTCAGTGCATGCAAAGCAAGCACCCTACCCACTATACTGTCTGGCCCCTGCTGTTTAGACATTTAGAATGTCATTACTGCTTATTAGTCACTCATTCTGTTCCAGCGCCTCTCTGGGCTCTGTACACATGTAATTTTTATCTTTAAAAGACTGTAGGGTCGGGGCCAGAGAGATAGCCCAGCGGGTAGGGCATTTGCCTTGCACGCGGCTGGCCTGTGCCGCCCGGGTTCGATCCCGGCATCCCATATGGTCCCCGAGCACCGCCAGGAGTAATTCCT
>JAJIBD010012258.1:27500-39742 GCA_021461705.1 Cryptotis parvus
GTCACACCTGGCAGTCATCAGGGGTTACTCCTGACTCCGCACAAAGAAATCACTCCTGGTGGTGCTTGGTGGACCATATGGAATACTGGGGATTGAACCTACGTGGACTGCATGAAAGGCAACTGCCCTACCCACTGTGCTATCATTCTAGCTCCAGTAAAATAAACCAAAAATGTGTTGTATTCATAAGTAACCTGATAGGCTGAGGAAGAGAACAACTGCTTCTTCCATTCAAACACACACACACACACAAACACACAGACACACATACACTTGCACATATGTATATCTATCTATGTATATAGATATATAGATGTGGGTGATTCATAGGTGTGGGTCTGACCTTTTTACTTTTTAAGTGACAACATATTGAATAAACTAGTCTGACATTTGTTTTCTAAAAACTTTTTATTATAGAAAAATATCGTAAAATACAAATGTAGAAAATGATGTGAATACCCAGAGAGCTATATTCACTCATAGAGCCACTTTAACAATTGCCCACACATGGCTAGTCTTACTTTGTCTATACCCTGCCCCCGCCCTGATTATTTTAAAGCAAGTCTCAGACATCATATCACTTTATCTATAAATACTTTAGTGTGGATTGCTAAAAGAAAATGACTTTAAAAAGAATAAACATAGCATCTATCATATGTAAAATAAAATGTCATAAACTAGCCTGTTAGCATTCAGATTTCCCTGTTTATCTCTTTCTAACTCTTTTTTTTGTTAGTTTGTTTTTTTTAAGTCTACAAAGCTTTGTTCAATCAAAATGCAAACAAGAACCACACGTTACACGTGGTTGGTGCCCTGCTTTTATACGGTTTTCTGTTTTATTTTATTTTGGGTCACACCCCTTGGTGTTCAGGCCTTGTTCCTGATTCTGTGTTCAGGAAATACTCCTGGCAGGCTTGCGGCACCATTTTGAGTGCTGGGGATTGACCCTGGGTGGGCTGCATGCAAGGCAAATGCCCTGCCCACTGGTCTATCTCTCCAGTTCTAATAATGCTCTGGGCAATCATTTCCTACTCGGCACACGGCCTGTGCCTGCCTGGGTTCGATCCCGGCATCCCCAAGGGTCACCAGGAGTAATTCCTGAGTGCAGACCCAGGAGTAACCCCTGAGCATCACGGGTGTGACCCAAAAGAGCAAAAAAAAAAAAAGTTGATCATTTTCTAACTAAGGGGATAGATATGTAAGATAAATTGTTGAAATGGGATTTCTAGATGAAATACTGTATTTGTACTTTTAAAAAATCATTGCTAGATTCTTCGTAAATGTAGTATCTCAGCCATTAATCCTCTCCCCACAGCTCTGTGGGTGTGGCGGGGTTTCCCCTGTGCTCTCCTTGGAAGCACCATCTCCCCCTCAGTTCATTGTCTTTGTAACTCCCTTATCCTGGAACGTCCTGTTTGACCTCATTCATTGGAAAACTCACCCTCCTTTTTTTTTTTAATGTTTTGGGGACTATCCCTGACTCTTCCTCAGATCTTACTCCTGGCTCTGTGCTCAGGGATTCCTCATGGCTGTGTGCTCAGGGGTCACCTCTGGTGGTACTTGGGAGATCATACGTGTGCCAGGGTTTGAATATGGATCTTCTGCCTGCAAGGCAAGTGCCCTACCTGCTGTACTATTATTGTTATGGCCCTGGTACACCCATTCTTTAAGGCTCAGCTCAACTCTCACCAGATCTGGGTTAACTTGGTACTTTCTTAGTGCACTCAAGAACCCTTTTTCATAGTACCTATCATACTTCATCGGGTCTTTCTGTGACCCATCTTTCCTTTCTCCTCATTAGCAAGGTCCTTGAGGGTATTGGCAAAGCACACAGCAGGGAGGTGGGCCAGGAACACTGAGAGGTTGGGGCACAATCTCCTGGGATTTCAGGAACTTCTATTTTCTTGGATGGTACAAACTCAGAGTCATGGAGTCACCCTCTTTGAAAACCCTGTGGTCCCCAGGTATTGGAGCCTAAAAGAAAGCCCCCTATCACCAGCCCAGAAGCCTTAACTTAGATGGCATTGCATCATTGAGCTGGGAGGTCTGCTTATCCTAGACTTCCAAATTGTTTATGGATTCTGGCCTCTCAAATTGTTTTCTATTTAATCTGGGCTGGAAGACCTTGGTTTTCGTTGTTTTCAAATCTAGGCTCCCTTCCCACCGCACAAATGAAACTGTCATCCTCCACATTGTTATTATCTGGATGGGCAGGAGCCGAATGAGGTCCCACAAAAGCGAGGGAGGCGGGGCAGGTGGGAGTAATCTCATATGCCCGAGGTGGGGGAGGGCGCAGCAGATGGTTCTCGAGGCAAGCCTTGAAAGCCAGGATTAAAAAGTAATTTTCAGCATTCTGAAAATGGGACTGCAGATTTGGGTCACCATGATTAACTCTTTCCTGGCTGAAGTCTGCAGTCTGGCCCTCAGAGGAGGCGTCCTGGAAGAGGGAGTGAGGGGCCCATTGGCTCGCCTCCCTGGTCTCTTGAAGAACATTTTCTGGCTTCCTCTTGAGGCAGATGCTCAGGCTTTCAGGGGTGAGCCTTGCTCTAGAGACCAGACTTCTACTGTCCAGAATTCTATTGTCAAGAGTCTTTGTCTACTTTTCCTCTGAATGTAGAATATTGGGGAAAGTCTCTCCCCAGCCTGGGGACGCTTCCTGGGATTAAGTTCTTATCAGAGGCCTAAGGCGGCACCTCACTCTGTGATCAAAAAATAGCTTCGATAATTAATTGCCCTACCAAAGTAAAGTGCAGGGGAACAGAGAAATAGTACAGTGGTTAAAGGGGGTTGCCTTTTGGCACAGCTGACTCTGGTTCAGTCCCTCGCATAGCATAAGGTCCCTGGAGCCCCAGTAGGTGTGATCCCTCAGTGCAGAGCCAATAGGTGTGATCCCTAAGTGCATCACCCCTCTACAAAAAAAAATAAGTTCAGTCTGCTGATGACTTTCTGAGGTAGAGACCGCACTAGTCTTTCCCCAAACTGAATCTATTAGTCTCTGTCCCTGCTAGCCAACCTATCCTCAACAATGATTCCTTTATTACAAAATGCAAAAAATTACATATTTTTCCCCCCTGAGGATTATTCTTTTTCTACTAAGTCTTAGATTAGAGAACTGTAATTAGTTAGTGGGATTTCTCTTTTCTCTTTGATTGCCAGGTAGCTCAGAGCCAAATTCACAAAGTAATGTCAATTCCATGAATGCATTTTAAATATCCATCTCATTGTTCTCTTCTCATTTGCATATTCTCTAGGTCCTAATGTTATTTTTTTTTTTTTACCATATTGCATTTCACTTTCTTTTTTTTTTGCTTTTTGGGTCACACCCGGCAATGCTCAGGGGGGTTACTCCTGACTCTGCACTCAGGAATTACTCCTGGCGGTGCTCGGGGGACCATATGGGATGCTGGGGATCGAACCCAGGCGGCTGGGCCGGCCGTGTGCAAGGCAAACGTCCTACCCGGCTGGGCTATCGCTCTGGCCCCTGCACTTCACTTTTGAATAGCCATCCTGTATGTTATATCAAATCCTTTGGTTAACTGAGTAGAGTGTAAATAACTAAATGCAGAAAGAAAAACTTTTATTTATTAATTTAACATTTAAAACAAGCACCTGTTATATGGTTAATATTGTTCTAGGTGAGAGAAATCAGGTACACTTAAGCATTTGGCATCTATTCATATGCAAGTTACTATGTCTATTACCTTCTATGTCATCTACATTAATTTATGTCCAACAACAATTATAACACATACATAATTAGCAATCATAAAAATTCATGATTAAATGAGTTGGAATACCTAAGCACTTATTCTTGGTGCCTGCCACAGTAAGAACTAAACAGTGGTAACTGTTTTTTATTAGGTATCATAATCGATTATTTTAGAACAATGAAATTTTGGGCAGCGAAAAAGATAGTATAGGAGATAAGGTGCTAGTCTTGCATGCAGCCTACCTCTTTTTTTTCCAGGAAAAAAAGTGAAAGGGAAGATTTCAATTCTGAAAGGCAAAATTAACCTTTGTTGTGAGAGTTCATTGAAAACAATGAACCAAGGGCAGTGTAGCAGGCATTTGCTGTCTTGGCTACCCAGAATTCATTGCCCTTCCTCCAGCAATCTCTGGAAAGCCCCACTCACTATTGCATTTGTACTTTGCGTGCTGTTCCTCTGGCCTCCTATCAGGCCTGGGATGATGCCCCACTCTCACTTCTGGAGATGTGACAGTCAAGCATGGCCCATCAGTGCTTGGAATTTACTTACCCACAGTCATTGGTTTGGGGCATATTGTGTGATCAAGACTAATTTGTTAAAGTGAATCCTGGGATTTGTGTGAGAATTAAGAGATCGATTATCCTTACTGCTACACGTGCTGCCTGGCCATGTTTATGAATAAAGTTTGGGGTGACCAGGCCAGAGAGATGGTCCTGTGGGCTGGAGGTCATGGCGTGCATGCAGGAGTCCCGTGTACTATCTTGACACCACATGGTCCCCTAAGCACTACGAGGAGCAATCCCTAGCTGAGAGAAACCCCTGAGCGCCTCTCAGTATGGCTAAAAGACAGAAGAAGAAAAGAAGAATAGCAAGTTTGAAGTCACCACATACCTACTCTGAGTAGAGTACATCTGATGACAAAGCCAAGAAAAGAAAGTGGAGGGTGGAGCAATAGTACAGTGGGTAGGGCACTTGCCTTGCATGCAGCCAACCCGAGTTTGGTCCCTGGCATCCTATATGGTCCCCCGAACACCACCAGGAGTAATTCTTGAGTGCTGAGCCAGGAGTAACCCCTGAGCATTGCCAGGTGTGACACAAAAAGGAAGGAAGGAAGGAAGGAAGGAAGGAAGGAAGGAAGGAAGGAAGGAAGGAAGGAAGGAAGGGAGGGAGGGAGGAAGGAAGGAAGGAAGGAAGGAAGGGAGGGAGGGAGGAAGGAAGGAAGGAAGGAAGGAAGGGAGGAAGGAGGGGGGAGGAAGGAAGGAAGGGGGGGGGGGGAGGGAGGGAGGGAGGGAGGGAGGAAGGAAGGAAGGAAGGAAGGAGGAGGGAGGAAGGGAGGGAGGGAAGAGGGGAAGGAGGGAGGAGGAAGGAGGGAGGGAAGGAAAGGGAAAGAGAGGAGAAGAGGGAGGGAGGGAGGAGAGGAGGGAGGGAGGGAGGAGGGAGGGAGGGAGGGAGGGAGGAAGGGAGGGAGGGAGGGAGGGAGGGAGGGAGGGAGGGAGGAAGGAAAGGAAGAAGGAGAGGGAAGGGAGGAGAGAGAGGGGAGGAGGGGAGGGAGGGAGGGAGGGAGGGGGAGGGAGGAGGGAAGGAGGGAGGGAGGAGAGGGAGGGAGGAGGGAGGGAGGGGAGGGAGGAAGGAAAGGAAAGGAAGGAAGGAAGGAAGGAAGGAAGGAAGGAAGGAAGGAAGGAAGGAAGGTGGCGGGAATGAAAGATGGCTTCTGAGGACCTCAGTTCTCTAGATGAAGCCACACCGGAAGCCAATGAGATCTATTCTGGAGTAGTTCACTTGCTGAGCCAGTGAATTTTCTTTTGCTTCTCTTGGTTTTGAGTGGGGGTGTCAGCCACATACCACAGAAAGATCAGAATGTAAGCAAAACATCCTGGCCGAATTTCGCTTCCTTTCTCTTTCCGTTCAGTGGGCTTTGTCCAGTGCCACAGCTAGAAAGTAGCAGAATCCATATTTGATGGACTTCTAGCTCCTGCGCCTCTGTTCCCTTTCCTGCCTATGGTAACAGCACTGTGGTGGTGGGGGAAGGGTGCCAGGTGGAGACACATGAAACAGGTGGGTGATGTGCCAAGGCGGGAACAGCCTAGCCACTGTCCCAGTGCTGTGGGTACAGTCTTTGGAGCACCCTCGCCCTGCGTTCTCCCTCCCCAGAATCTTTAGTAAATGGTCTGGGAGAAGGACAAGCGCTGATTCACACATGCCAGCTGGCATTGCAGATTTCTCTGCAAGGAGCTGCTGCTTCCCCTGCTTGTTTCAGGGCTGAGGCTTGCCCAGAGCAGGGGCTGGAGGGAACAGAGACACAGCACAGCGCAGCACCCCTCTCCAACAGACCTCTGGTGTGACATCTCCCTCTTGGATGGACTTTGTCACATGCAAAATGGCAAGTGAAGTTTGACCAATGAAGTACCAATGAGATCTTCTAGGTCATGAAACTGAAGTTGGGTGTTTTGTTTGTTTGCTTAAAATTATAGTCTCGCCTGTAACTACAGGATAGAGCCTCTCCTATCCTGTAGGGCCCTTGTGGGGAGGGGGCTGTGACTATGTTCAATCTTACTCTCTCTCCACCTCTGGAGACCCTCTACTTAAAGCTTTATGTTCACCCACAGAGGTCCCATTCCCCAGGGTGCCTCTGTCCCTGGCACTGCCTGCCTCTGGTCTGCTCCTTGGCATCTTGCTTCTTTGTCCCAGGCCTCTGAGGAGCTAGGAAGGTCCCTTTCTTGTCCTCTTCCCAGGGAGAGCTTCCAGGCAGCTGCCTGCTTTCTGTGTCCTGGGAACATGGAGGAGAGATGGGTTGTGAGCTTTGAGAACTGGTTATGGCCCTAGTTCTGTGAGATTTGCTGCTTTCAGGGCATCAGCCTGTTCCAGGAGCTAAGCCACAGATGGGAGGGAGGAGGAGGGCCACTGTCCCCCGCATTGTCACCCCCAAACCACTCCACCCCAGGCCAATTTCAAGAAGTGTGAAAAATATGATTGTTATGCCTATATGATATATAGGCAGCACCTTCAAAAGAATTAAGTCTGGTAGGACAGAATTCTGCAAGGGAGCTGCTCACCCTGATTGTTCATTTGGGGTCTCAGAATCCCAACTTAATAATCAGAGAGAGTCCACCTCATTCCAGATACAGAGCATTAAAAGATAGTGCTGGTACGTGGTAGAAAGAAACAGGCTCACACATGACAACCCTTTAATGTATGTTCTGTAATCCATAGTCTGGAGAGGAAGGAAAAGAGAAAGATAGAGAAATGGAAAGAAATAAAGAACCTGCCATGGAGGAGGGCTGGGGGAGGGGGGAGGGAACCGGGGGACGTTGGTGGTGGGAGATGGGCACTGGTGGCGGGATGGGTGCTGCTACACTGTATGACCAAAACCCAAATATGAACTTTTTAATTGTCTATCTTTGTAATTGTAAAAATAAAAAAATTAAAAAAAAAAAAAAAAAAACAGGCTCGCCAGGGAGGTAGTTCAGCAATAGAGAACTTGCATGGATGTGTGAAGTACTGGAGTCTTGGCTCAGGATTGCAAAGTCAAAACCAAATTTAAACAGACCCTCCAGGGACCTGTGGACAGCTTAGTAGCAGAGTGTCTGCCTTCAGGCATGTGGGCATGAGTTTGAGCCCCAGGACCACCCCATACCCAGTGTGATTCCAATGAACTTGCCTTTTGTGGTTCCTGGTGTCACAGTAAAGTTCGTGGTCTCCAGCATGTCACTTCCTTTTTTTTTTTTTTTTTTTTTTGGTCATACCTGGTAATGCTCAGGGGTTACTCAGGCTCTGCACTCAGGAATTACTCCTGGCAGTGCTCTGGGGGCCATATGGGATGAAGAGGACTGAACCTAGGTCAGCGCGTGCAAGGCCCTCTCCTCTATGCTATTCCTCTGGCCCCGAGCATGTCATTTCTAAGCATGTAAGCACCACAATTAAGTGTGGAAAGTTGTAAGCACCACAGCATGGAGAGAAGCACAACTAAAGTGTGTTACCTGGGGCCGGAGCGATAGCCCAGCAGGTAGGGCGTTTGCCTTGCACGCGGCCGGCCTGTGCCGGCCTGGGTTCGATCCCCGGCATCCCATATGGTCCCCCCCAGCACCGCAGAGAGCCAGGAGAAACCCCTGAGCATTGCCGGGTGTGACCCAAAAAAGCAAAATAAAATAAAATAAAATAAAATAAAATAAAATAAAATAAAGTGTGTTACCTTTGGCAAGTGCCACAACCAAGTGTGAGTGACTGTCCTCATCACAGCAATAGAAGGAAGGGAAGGGAAGGTGGGGATCTATGTGTGTGCATGCAAATGTGCGTGGTGTGTGTGTGTGTGTGTGTGTGTGTGTGTGTGTGTGTGTTAGGATCAAAGAAATAGTACAGACCCTAAGTATCAACAGGGATCAGTTCTGAGCACAGAGACAGGCTTGTTCCCACTCAGGTCCCCAAAATTTGTAATAATAAATAAATTGCTTTTAGTCAGGGTTTTCTGCTTCCATTAGAGTCCATAAAGGTACTCCACCGAATTCTGTACTGTGATTAGACTCTGATGGAAAGTTAAGCATGTGTTAAAAAACTAGCTAGAGCAGTGCCTTCTTAGCGCAGTCGGCAGCGCATCAGTCTCATAAAACTAGCTAGAGGCACAGAAATCTTGGGTCCAGTGGGCTCAAACAGTAACTTCATAATTCTTGATTGCTGCTATCTATGGGCTTTGGAGTTGGTTGGTTTATAGGTCTTACAGCATCAACATCAACCTGCCACATTCTTTGACCTCTTTGCTCTTTCAACCTCCAATCAGCGTATCTTCAGATTGTTAGCAAGATAGTTGCTGTGGTTCCAGCCATCACAGGCAGATTACAAAGTTTAGCTCATTGGGTTTTTTTTTTTTTTTTTTTTGGGGGCGGTGTTACAGCTGGCAATGCTCAGGGTCTACTCCTGGCTCTGCACTCAGGGAATTACTCCTGGCGGTGCTCAGGGACCATATGGGATGCCGGGATCAAATCAGAATCTGGCCGCATGCAAGGCAAATGGCCTACCTGCTGAACTATGGCTCCAGCCCCAGCTCATTGGTTCTTACCTGAGACAGACTTAGGGAGCCATGAACCCCAATTTGAAAGAGAATGATATACCTAACCTTGAACTGAAAGTGGATGTCTCCCCCAATTGTGACCGTAGGTGACAATTGACAATAGCAGCCATGTACTGTGGCTTTTCCAACAGAAGCACATGCATTTTCCAACGACAGTTTTAAATATATCACAAGTTATTATTATGCCTAAGTCCACTTTGAATTTGTAATACTTATTAGTCTTGCCACTAGATCTTGAACTTGGGTTTTTGTTTTGTATATGTGGAGTGGGTAGTGGGCATACCTAGAGGTGCTCAGGGCTTTTACTTGGCTCTGTGCTCATGTCGCTTCTGGTGATGCTCAGAAACCAGATGAAATGCTATGGATCAAACTCGGTTTGAAGGACTTACACCCCTGTATTATTTTTCTGGCCCCTGTTTTAATATTTCAATGGCTGTATTACAATTTCTTGCACACAATTTATTTTGTTTGGAAGCAGTATTCCAAGATGGGGGCCATAGAATTAGCCCAACTGCCAAATCCTAGCATTATATATATATATATATATATATATATATATATATATATATATATATACATATATATATGTTTTATATATACATATATATAAAATTAAAATGTTAAGGATCTCTATAGCAGTGGTCTTCAACCATGGTGCGTTCCACAGGTGCAGAAAGGTTGAAGAATGCTGCTCTAGAGTGAAAGGATTGGTCTCTTTCTCCTCTGGCTCTTGAGAAACATCACATTTTGGTAAATTTACAGAACCGGAAGTAGCATGTGACTCTCTTCCCTTCTACCGACATTGTTGAAGTGGTAACTGCCAAAATGAAATTCAGTCCTTTTGTGATTTCTGACCAGAGCAAGAACCTTAAAAGACAGTTCAATGCAGCTTCCCACATTGGAGGGCAAAGTATGTCTTCCCCTCTTTCCAAAAAGCTGAGACAGAAGTACAGTGTGCAATCCATGCCCAGACAAAAGGATGATGAGGTTTGGACTTTGAGAGGCCACTACAAAGGTCAGCAAATTGGCAAAGCTATGTTTACAGGATGAAACGTGTTACCTACATTGAAGTCCAGAGGGAGAAGGCAAATGGCACAACAGCCCATGTGGGAATTCAACCCAGTAAGGTGATTATTACTTGACAATAACCGCAAAAAGATCCTTGAATGCAAAACCAAGTGTTGCCAAGGAGGAAACAGAAAGGACAAATAAAAGAAACACTTGAGAGGATGCATGAATAAAGTTATCTTATACACAACATTATTCAAAACTGTAAAATGAAAAAAAATCACATCTTACTGATCAGAACTCAGTCACATGACATTCTTGAACCAATCATAGTGAAGAGAAATGGAATTCCATGCCCCTGCTCCCCCCCACACATATTTGCCCAGGAGTGGTCCACACTCCCTGAGAATGTTGCTGCATGGGAGAGAGTGAACCTAAGAAAAAAATTGGGGCTTTGTCAGGATAGAATGAATATCGGGTAGGTAATCCTTAGGTGTTCAAGGCTCTACATCACTTACTATATAGCATTTCAGTAGCATATACCAAGATTTTCCCCTTAAGCATATTTTTAAAATAGGGTAAGCCAGAGGGATAGTACAGCAGGTAGGGCATTTACTTTGCATGTGGCTGACCCAGGTTTGATCCTCAGCATCCCATAAAGTTCCCCAAGCACCACCAGGAGTAATTCCTGAGTGCAGAGCCAGGAGTAACCCCTGAGTGTCACCAGGTGTGACTCACAAAGCCAAAAAAAAGGGTGGAAGGAGGGTCCTTCCCAGTGATGTTAAGGACCAGAGTCAATCCTGGTAAGAATGACCTGAGCCCCAGGACCTGATGGCTGAGTGCTACAGCTGAGTGAGGCAGTGCTTTTGGAGCCAAGGATGCTGGGGCCACCAGGGTTCCTGGGGAGATATTTGAATGGGGGAGGCTAACGCATGCTGCCCTTTGAATTCAGAGCTGCTGTCCGTGCACACGACTCTTTGAACTGTCTGTCTGGTCTAGAAGGATGCTTACATGTGAGCACTTGGAGAGACTGGGGGCCAAAATCTACTTTGTGTTTTTAAACATCTCTATGAAGTTTTCCAAAGGAAAGTTATGCAATAGTTGAGTCTAAGAGAATGAATAGGACTTAGGGAAGAGAAAAAGGAAAAATTGGTCCAAAATGAGGCACGAGTATGTACAAAGGCTAGAGACAGGAATCGGATTAGTGTGTCCAGATGACCACAAGCAGTTTGTTTGGTAGGGGAGGAGGGAAGAAGAAAATGAAACTGGAGAGGTGGCGTGGGGGTCCACATGCCAAGATTGGGAGTTGGAACTCTGGCCTGGTGAACACAGATGGTTTTGAGGTGCTTGAAGCAAAGCTTTGACCAGAGTTCTTTTTTTTTTTTTTTCTGAAAAGCTGTTTGACAGTAATGTGGGAAATAAATGCAAGAGAATAAGACAGGGCAGGGGGAGACCCACAGAGGAGCCTGTAGCTATAGTAGCTATAGAGCTGGTGGTCTGAATAGAGATGACAGCGAGAATGGGCTGGGAGGGGACTGGTTGGAAATGACCTGTGTGGGCAGTGAAATGGATAAATCCCAGATGACCCACTTTCTGTGGAGTTGAGCAGCGGTGGAGGGCAGAACCATTCACCACACAGCAGCAGGAGGCGGGGATGCCCAAACAGACAATGAGATCATAGGTCTAGAATCTAACAGCATGTGATGTCATTTCAGCTCCCGGGGGTTGGGCACTCCTGTCTCTATGAAATCTCAGTACAGTCACAACGTTCCTATGGGAACTCTGACTGTCTCTGTGGAAGTAGGAAGAGGTGGTGGAGAAAGAAGGAAATCCAGTGACAGAATTATTGACAACCTCCCTCCCCACTGCCCAAGACCAAAACAATACAAAGACTTGATTCTGTCTCCTGCTGTACCAGGAAGTGGAAGCTTTGTAGAAAACCAAGTTGAATTATAATTATAGGCTCTTAAATAAGTGTCAGGGGTGATATTTAGCCCCGACAATGAGGTGTTAAAGACTTTATTGTTTCTTTCCGTCCTTTTCCTAGAGTGAAACCAGACTCAGCAGAATGCCGGCCTTTTAAATAGATTTCCAGAGTGACTCTGAGCCAAGGGACTGCCACTTTATTGGAGTAAATGATCCAGGCAATAAAGAGGCAGAACTTCAGTCTTCAGTTCACTGCTTGGCCCTCTAGCTATTGTTTTGGGCCTTTGCTTACCATGGAATGTAGCATTTCAAGAGAACCACTACCATTTCCCAGCAGGGGGCATTGGATGCTGGGTTGGGGAGTGGTGAGGAGAAAGGCAGTTCTTGATGCTGAAGCTGGTCATCAATCAGTCATCAATCAAGGGCAGGATGTACCTTCTAAAGACCATGCTGCCTGGGGCCCAGAGCTATAGCACAGCAGGTAGGGCGTTTGCCTTGCAAGCCGACCGAGTTCGATCCCCGGCATCCCATATGGTTCC
>JAJIBD010012259.1:0-10000 GCA_021461705.1 Cryptotis parvus
AAAGAGTAGGCCCTGCCTGGATGCACGTCCTCATCTAAAAGCAAACAAGTCAAAGATAATCAATCACCTTATCATCTAACAAGCCCTTATTGAAAAGAAGCCCTGCCAAAAGGATCCCCCAAAAAAAAAAAAAAAAAGCTCTGGCAGATAGAGAAGGCTCCTAGATGATGAGAAAGATTTGACCAGGACCTTAAAACTTAGTTTCGGCATGATGGCAAGATAGTACAATGAGTAGGATACTTGCCTTGCACACAGCCAACCCAGGTTTAATTCCTGGTACCATATATGGTTCCCTGAACCCTAGCAGGAGTGGGCCCTGAACACCACTGGGTTTGCTCCCCCAAAAAAATAAAAATTAGTTGGAGAGTCTTGGCAAAATTAGTCTTGGAGAGTCAGTGACGTGATTTGCCAGCAAGTGTGATATTGGGTTTCAGTTCCTTGTACCGTCCCTAAGTACTAAGTGAAAATGCTACAGCTCTATTCTGTGGGACTCCAGGGGCCACAGGAGCATGGACTCTCCGGCACACAGAAGCCAGGGGCATGGGGGGGGGGGGGGGCTCAGGGGTCAGAGTGAAGCACAGCAAGTAGGACTCTTGCCTTGCACACTCTCACCTGGAGCTCAATCCCTGGCACCCCACATAGTCTCCCCCACCACCAGATGTGGCCCAAAACCAAAACTTAAAAATTAAGTTAAAAGATGGGTGAGCTAGACCCCCATAGTTCCCCCAATAACAACAGTAAGGGAAGGGGAAGAGGGGTAAAAGCAGGACGAGTGGGACTGCCCAGGCGGGAGAGGAGATGGTGTTAGAAGGCACACAGGCACATCTCAGTGGTGTTGGTGATGGTGAGGAAAGAGAAGGAGGCCCCCAACAGGGAAAGAACTGCAGGGCATCTGTGAGACTGGCTGGAGACGGCCTACATGACTGGGCAGGGCTCATAGCATGAAAGGCTTGTTTTCGGAGTTTGGGATCCACACTAACTGTGCTCAGGGCTTACCCTGGTTTTGCGCTCAAGAATTGCTCCTGGCAGTGCTTAAGGGACTATATGCAGTGAGGGGAACAGAAATGGGATGGCTGCATACAAGAAACTGCCTTTACCCTCTATACTATACTCTGGTCCCTTTTTAAATGTTATTTTATCATTGGAAGGAAGAATGGGCCACACCCTGTAGTGCTCAGGGGCTACTCTTGGCTCTGCACTCAGGAGTACCCCTTCGCCGTGCTCAGGGCCCAAGGGTGGTGCTTTTTATCAAATCAGGCAGGATACATGTAAGTAAGCTATAAGGATGCACCTTACTGCCTGCACCATTTTTCAGGCCCCGTGAAGGGTTTTAAGACCCTAAGGAACTGGGGCGGAGCGAAGCCCAGCAGGTAGGGCGTTGCCTTACACGCGCTGGCCCATGCCGGCCCGGGTTCAATCCCCGCATCCCATATGGTCCCCGAGCACCGCCAGGAGTAATCCCTGAGGCAGAGCCAGGAGTAACCCCTGAGCAGCCGGGTGTGACCCAAAAGCAAAAAAAAAAAAAAAAAAAGGAATCTCTATTTCTTTCCAACAATGTCGGGAGTTATGGAAGAATTTGCAGGCCAAAGAGAAGTACTTAGTTGGGCTTTTTCTTTTGAGGACCTGAAGTGGAGCAGAAGGCAGAATCAGAGAACCTGGCTGCCTCCTCTCTTTGCCACTGTCAAGGGCACAGGACAGAGACAAGGGGACCACAGGCGATGTCCAGGCGATGTCCAGGCAAGCTTGCCAAAGGAAACAGCATGTACTAGACGGCTTTCCAGAAGCCAAAGGCAGATCCCTGACTCTAGGGATCCTCCAACGCTGCAAGAAAAGCTCCAGCCCCTTCCGCCTCTGACATTCATCTGTCACTGCTCATCTATCCGTAGGGCTCTATCAATACTTGGTGACTGACACATTGATGTGGACAACTTCCCAGTTTACATCCCTGTCCTGGACGTGTGATGCCAGTGTCCACTGGACTTTCCCATTGGGTTGTTTTCAGCTCACATTCTACATGTGCCAAGACAAACTCCACTCTTTATTTTTCTATTTGCTTTTTGGGTCACACCCGGCGATGCTCCGGGGTTTCTCCTGGCTCTGCACTCAGGGAATCACTCCTGATGGTGCTCAGGGGACCATAAGAGACGCTGGAGAGCAAACCCAATGGGCCGCATGCCAGGCAAATGCTCTCCCCACTGTGCTGAAGCCCCCTCAAACTCCACTCTTTCCCACTCTTACCCAGATTCTGCTTCTCTCCAGTTTCCCATTAGCGAGAGGCTCCACCAGCCACACCAGTGACCATGTCCATAGCCCAGGCTTCATTTTTGCCTCTTCCATCCTCGCTCCATCTCAAATGCACTTGAAGTCTGTTTCCTCTCCTACCTACCTGCCTTTCCTGATGGGCCTCCTGGTCACTCTCCCAATATCCCACCCCAGCCTCTCGCATGCCTCGGCCCTTGTTTCCTAATTGCTTAGAATCTCAACCACCTCCAACCCGTCCTCTAGCACAATTGCTCTAAAACTGACAATATGCTCCTACAGAGGCTCCTATGTACCCCTCCCCTGCCCGACCACAGCCCAGCCCTCCTTACTTCTAGAGCAAGAGTCAACCCCCTTGACCATTGATAGGCCCCAGAGAACCAGAAAACCATAGCAGACTCCTCTCAGCTGGCAAGCATACCAGACTCCAGTAGGTGCTTTGGCTAATCCCGTGCCCCTGCCTGGAATGGTCCTCCCAGCATTCACAAGCTGCACTCATCTCGCTGGCACCTGAAATCTTCTCTAGACTTGATTTTGTTGGTCTTCCTTTGGGCTTCCCGTACATTCTGCACCAAGTCAATATTCTCTTCATAGAAAATGTCCTGGATGTAGCTGAGACACCCCCACCTGCTGTCTCTAATGCCTTCTGTGCCCCGAGTCAGAGAACTCAGTCTCCGCTCACCCGCCCCTCGGAACTCCAGCATCCTTACCTGTGTGCACACATTGGAAAACTGACCCTCCAGGGCGTCACTACGAGCACTTTGTTCATAGTGGTAGCAAAATGCTCAGCAGGACAAAGATGTCCCTGACTGTTGAATGAATAAATGAATGACCAAGTGATCTAAGGAGGAATTGGGGTGGGGTTAGACCAAATACATCATTCCTGAGAGAGTAAAGATATTGGGGCCCTTGATTTATTTTTATTCTTTCTTTGGGGGCCATACCCAGTGGTGCTCAGGGGTTACTTACTCCTGGCTCAGCACTTAGGAATTCTTACTGGTGGGCTCCAGTGGACCATATGGTGAACCCTGACTGCCTGCTTGCAAGACAAATGCCCTCCCCTCTGTACTGTCACTATGATCCTCAGTTGGGGCCATTAATTTAGGCGATTTGAAGAGCAGCCTCGACCCTGTCAGACCTGAGCCCCCACCACAGCCACCAGTCAGCACCACTGTATCCTAGTCATGTACAAAGAATTTCACAAGTGGAAAAGATCCCCACCAGGCCAAGTCTCCTAACCCCATCCCAGTCCCTGATCCTCACCTTCACAGGCCTGGGAAGTGTGGCAGAGCCAAACCTTCCACCCTAGCACCCAGAGGCATGGGGAGAGAGGGAGAGAAAAGCGCCTGCAGGGAGGAGCAGAAGTGCTGGGAAGGCAGGGGAAGGGACAGGATGGTGGCCTTCTTAATGACACAGCAGGAGGGACAGAGAAAACCAGCCAAGAGATACAGGGAGGGCAGATGGGCCACCAGGCCCCAAGCACTGCCTAGGAACCTTCTTGCACACAAAGCCATTATCAAGCAGAGGAGCAGAGTCCCAGGGAGGCAGGAGAACAGAGTGAATCCCCAGGTCCCACCCCCCCATCCTGGGCTGTCCCCACCCCATTCCGGAGCCAGCCAGCCCGGCAGCTCCCAGCAGGGGCAGATGAGGCTGAGACGTGAGTGATGGCACTAAAATGGGCCCAGATTCTCAGTGCATGGAGGGGGTGGAGGAGAGGAGAAGGGGGCAGACAGGGACCCACGATGGGGAAGGGAGAAGTGTCTGAGCCCCAGCAGATTCAGGGGGGACTGAGAGGAGGCCAGCTCAGAGCCTGTCTTGTTTGTGAAGAGTCCAGGGCCTTGGAAGAGGTCGACACAGTCCAGCAGGGATGAGGGTGGGGGTTTGTATGTCTGTGCACTCATGTTTGTGCATGCACGTGTGTGTGCGTATGTGTGTGCTGGTGGTGGTCCTTGGAACTGCCTGGAGCCTACATGTGCACACACAGCTGTGAGGTGGCTGAATAGACACACCATGTGAGCACGACTGTGCCCGTGTGCACCGTCCCACACACAGCCATGCCCTGTCACTGCGGGCGCTCCTAGTAGCTCCCGCCTGACTCAGGTCCAGGCCAACCTGATAGAGCTCACCCACTCAGCCACACCACCAACGCTCAGGCACCCTCTCCAGCTGTCCAGCATGCAGGTCAGCCCCTAGGCTGACACGTGTGTAAGCAGCGGCCATCCTGCCATCCAGGCACACATACGAATAGCTCAGGTGGGTCCAAGCCATGGCAATGAGCCCCAAGAACAGGAGCAGGGTGTGCGGCTCCAGATTCTGAAGACAGGATCAGCCTCTGGGCTCCAGGGGCAGGACTGTGCCACCACCTCAGGGAGCCCAGAGGGCAAGTGTGAGGGGATGGGCTCCCGGGACAGTTCCTACACCCCCCTGGACTTGAGCCCCACCCCCACGTTTCAGATATTCACCCCCACCCTGCCAGGTCTGGTCCCCACAGTCACCCTGGCCCTGGCCCCCTCCTGCCAGCTCATTCTCTTTCCATCTGCATCCCTTCTCCTCCCCCCCCGCCCCCCCATCCCTACCCCCAGCCCCTCGGTGATAAAAGAGCCAGATTGGAGCGGGTGCCACGCAGCTTCATTCCCTACCATATGGGCCCAAAAAGCCAAATCGTCAGCTAAGCGATTAAATCAAGTATGTCGAACAAAATGTTATGAACTGACATTATGGGTATATAATTTTATGCCATTTGTTGCCATCTGTTTATCTAAACAGCCCCCGTTCCACACAGACATACAGACTCACACCTTCCTTCCTCCACCCCCCACCCGTCGGACCCCCGCCCCCTACCCAGGCCAAGGGTCAGGGACGAGGAGACACGAGGCTGGAAGCTGCAAAACTGGGGGACCTGAGGCTCAGGGGAATTTGAAGGAATCAGGTAGGGATTGTCCCCAAGGAGGGTTGGGAAGGTGGGGCTCAGGGGGCTTCACCGGTCTGGGAGGGGCCAAGGCTCTGGGGAGCAGGAAGTTGGGGAGTCAGGAAGAACATGGCTGGGGCCCCGTGCAGGATTCATGGACCACGTCCAGGGGGCCTCCCTGGCAAGCCTCCAGCCTGGCACGTGGCATGTGTATGAGGGGCGGGCAGGAGCGTGGCAGCTGTGCACACGAGTGACTGTGAGAGCCGGCTAGCCCCCTTCTCCCCACTTGCCCCGCACCCCCTCCCCAGTGTCTCAGAGACTTGTGGGGAGGGCTGGCTCCTCCTGGGACCCCAGAAGTCTGGAGGGCCACAGGCTGAGGCTGAAGCTTTTTCTGGCCCCACCTCAGGTGGGGCCTCAGGCAAGTGCCCTTGGACTCCAGACTCTGAGGGAGACCCTCACGTCCCCCAGCCCCACAAGCTTCAGAGTCCAGCATGACACCTCCAGACTAGGCCTGTGCCTCACCGGAGTCTGAGCCTCAGGCCCCTCCCCGCCAGACGCTGCTGCCTCTCCCTGTCCTGAGTCCGGCCATGGTCTCTCAGCCTGAACCTTCGCCATCATGTACCTCTGTGTCCCTCACCTCTCTGTGACTTTTTGTCTCTCTTCAGTCTCTATCTGCCTCTGACCTCACTCTCCTGGACCTCAAGAAAATTCCATCAGAGGGTGTGGAGCTCACAGAGGAGTACAAGACATGGCCGGCTCAGGCGGAGCCAAACCTTCCACCCCCTGCTGGCAGGCAGGGGCTCCTGGGCACTGGGAGCCTTGGGCAGTTCAGGAACCACAAGGAGAAGAACCTCAGGGTCAAGAAGCCGGAGAGGGGCCAGAAGGGGAGTACAGCAGGGGGCCGCTTATTTGCATGCAGCTGACCTGGATTCAATCCCTAGCACCTCATATGGCTCCCTGAGCCCGCCTGGAGTGATCCCTGAGTACAGAGCCAGGAGTAAGCCCTGGGCACAGTCAGGTGTGGCCCCACCAAATAAAATAAGGATTTGGTGAGAGGGCAGAGCAGGCTCACCCCAAGGGAGAACAGTCAGGAAGACCAGTGGGGCAACTTAAAACACTGCCCCAAACACATACACACACATAATCACACACCCTTTACACACCACTCTCTCTCACACACTCCTCACACATAAACATTCATGCACTCCGCACACCCCAAAACACACACATGCTCTCACACATACACTTACACTCTCTCACATTCACACTCACACACATACACTCATACACTCTCAGACACATTCACATACTCTCATGTACCCAACTCAACACACTTCACACACACTCTCACACTGACACATTCATAACACATATGCTCTCTCACACATACACACTCACACACATACACTCCACACATACACTCACACTCATACACTCTCAGACACATTCATATACTCTCATGCACCCAACTCAACGCACTTCACACACACTCTCACACTGACACATTCATAACACATATGCTCTCTACACATACACTCCCACACATACATTCACACACTCTCTCTTACACACTCACACTCTCACACAAGCATTCGTGCACATGCACTCCCACAGTCACACACTCACACTCACGCATATGCTGTCCCACTCTCTCGCATATATACACTCACATACACGTATACTCTCACACATACACTCACACCCCTCTCACTCAGACTCTCTCAATACACACTCACACACTCTGTCACATACATACATTCTCTCACATATACTCATACACTATCAGTACACTCTGTGACACATACACATTCACACAAACTCACACACACACTCATAGACTCCCTCACACCCCCAAACACACACAAGCTCTCACACTTACACTCTCTCACACTCACACACATATACTCTCACACTCTCAGACACATTCAATACTTTATGCACCCAACTCAATGCACTTCCACACTCTCCACATACACATTCATAACACATATGCTCTCTCACACATACACTCCCACACATACACTCTCAGACACATTCATATACTCTCACGCACCCAACTCAACGCACTTCACACACACTCACACTTACACGTTCATAACACATATATACTCTCTCACACATACACACTCACACACATAAAGTCTCGCACATATACTCACACACATACACACACTCACACACTCTCACAGTCAGACACTTTCTTGCACAATCACACACTCATATATACTCTTACATGTGTTCACACACTCAGACTCTCACACATACCTTGTCTCACCCATATACTTATTCATGCTCACACTGATAGACACGCACACTCACATATTCACACCTTCACACACTTTTTCTCACTTACCCTCTCACACACTCTCATACACTTACACACTCACACACTTTCACTCACGTCCTTGTGTACTTACGCTTTCACATACTCACACAGAGGCAGGTCGTGGGCACACACCAGACGCATTCACACAGACGCTCTACGCTCCAGGGCCACTCTCACACATGTCCCCACCATCAGGGACAGGGCTGCCAGCAAATCAGCAGCACCCTGAACCCCTCACCCTCTGCCAGTGCTCTCCCAGGTGTGTGCACAAGGCGGTTATACCCCAAGCCTGCGCAGTGGGGTGCGGCCATCTGGCATCCCTGCAGGTGTCTGTCCCTGTGACAAGAGATTGAGCCAAGGTGAGTCACAGGGGCCTGAGCGGGCAGAAAGAAACATCCAGAAGGACTGAAGATAGGACGGAAGCTGAGAGATGCTGAAAGACATCATCAGGTGAGGGAAACAGAAAGAGTGAGACACTCGCCAAAGGACAGAAAGAGAAAGACAAAGAGAAAAAAAAAAGCGCCGCCGAGACCCACGGGGAGCGCGGCCGGGCGCAGAGCGAGGGGCACGGCGGGCGGGGCGCCGGGGCGCGGGCGGCGCGGCTGAGGGTGGAAAAGCTCATTTTGCTGGTAATTTACTCTCCTGCTTTTTGGGCCGCTCCGCCTGCCGCTGCCGCCCGCCCGGGCTGCCTGTTCCAATATTAGATATAAACAAGTAAACTGTGTAATGGATCACATTAAGCAGGCCCTTGCGTCTTGAGGCAGGATTTAATTTGCATGGCAGATTAGCTTGTCTTCCCAGCAAGGCACCCCGGGGCACCCTGAGCTGTAATAGGATCCCGCCTCTTAGAGCCCATTAAGGCAATTGAGAGCGCCTCCTAATCTCCCTCCCGCCCTGCACCACAATCCCTCCTGCTGGACTGGGAGGGACTCGGCCAGCCGGACCCCAGCGTCCACCCACCTCTCAGGCCCCAACTCGCGGCGTAAGCGGCCACCCTATGTCCCAGAAGTGGCCTCCTTTCTACTTTTTAGCTCAGCAACCAACGTCCCAAACTTTCCCTCCACACCCCAACTGTGCTTTAGAGTCCCCCTATTGCCCTGAATCCACTTTTCCCCATTCCCCCAAATTCATCTGAACCCAAGCTGGGGCTCCCACCCCGGTTCTCTCTGTTCCGCCACACAGAGCCCCGACCTCCACCAGTCGTCCTCCACTACTTCCACTTTGGGTCCAGTGGTTAGAGCATTCCCACCCCTTACCTCCATTCCCGACAGCTGCACGCTGAGCTGCTCTGTCCTTCCCAGGCTGAGGGTCAGTGGGGGCAGGGACAGGACACATGAAAAAGTGAGCCTTGAGTCATGATTTGGTTCCAAACAGTGACTGGGCTGTCTGTCCAAATCTCCTCCACAAGGTTCTTTATGGTTTCACACTTGTTAGACATCCTCATAGGCACTGTTTTTTATTCCACCTTATTTTATGTTCAACTTCCTGTCGTGGTGCTAGGAACCAAACCTAGGACCTCACACAGGCAGCTGAGCCAAACCCCCAGCCCTCCACCTGACTTTAAATAGAAAGAAGCTGGGTCCAGGGAGCTAAGACAAGGGTTAAGACACAAGTCTTGCACCCCGGTTCAAATTCCAGCACGTTGTGACTCCCAGGGGTCATTGCCAGGTGCTGCCCTGGAGACGCCCTCCCTGGAGCTCCAGCAGGTGTGATCCTAATAACCTGGAGTACCACTAAGGTGGCCCTGGGGGTCCCGAGCAGCACAGGGCCCATGCAGCACCATATCCCCAGGCCCTGGCAGTGAACCACTCAGGTGCCCAGCAGGAAAAAAAAACTTTTTAAAATTAAATTTAATGAACATGAGGGGGCTGAGTCTTAAGGAAACGCGACTTGCCCAAACCTCTTTGGAGGATCAGATCGAGGCTCCTAGGGCTGCTTTCAGATAGCTGTAGCGGTGGGGTCAGTTCTGGGGTCCAGAGAGGACAGAGCAGCCTCAGCAGGTAGGACCTCTCACTCAGATCTCAGTCAGGACCTAGACAGCGATGCCCCTGCCCTGCCTCTGAAGCCCACACCGGTGCCTCAGTTTCCCGCTCACTTTCTAAAAGTACCCTGTAGTGGGGTTTCTGAAGACTTAACAGGAGGACAAACAACCCAGGGCTGGAGACCTCGGGGACCAGCTCAGAGGTGCATGGGATGGTCAGCTGGGCTCGCTCCACGTCCAGAGCACCCCCACACCAGGATCCCCAGAGCTGATCAGAGAGCCAGGGCCAGGTCGCTGAAGAAGGGTCAGTTCAGTTCTGCTCCGCTCACAAAGGGTCCTTGTTGTGGGTAATGGGACTCCCCTGGCAGCTTTATTTGCTGTCAGTGGCTTTTATTAAAGTCTCCAGTTTCAGGCCCTCCAACCTCCACTCATTGTCTGGGTTCCCCTAGGCCCTGCCCCCCAGCCCTTGGCTAGGTGGACTCCAGAGAGCCCCCCTGCCCTGTCTCCTGGGCCCCAGGCCCCCAGC